>CAUYQV010187913.1:0-15058 GCA_963574575.1 Galagoides demidoff
TGCTGGATATTATCAAAGGCTTTTTCTGCATGAATTGAATCATATGGTCTTTTTTTTTATTGTATTGATGTAATGCATCATATTTATAGACTTATGTATGCTGAACCAACCCTATAACCCTGGAATAAAACCAACTTGATCCTGGTGTATAATATTTTTGATGCATTGTTGAATTGTTTGCTAAGATCTTATTGAATATTTTTGCATTGAAATTCGTTAATGATATTGGTCTATAATCTTCTTTCTTTGTTGGCTCCTTTCCTGGTTTGGCCATCAGGGAGATATTTGCTTCATAGAATGTGTTTGGAAGTATTCCCTCTTTTTCTATGCTTTGGAAAAGGTCGTATAATATAGGTACTAGTTTCTCTTGAAAAGTTCAATAGAATTCAGATGTGAGGCCACCTGGTCCCAGACTTCTCTTTTTTGGGGGATTTCATATTGTTGATCCTATTTCAGTGATTGATATAGGTCTATTCAAAATTTCTAATTCTTTTTGGATGAGTCTAGGAAGGTGGCATGCTTCCAGGTATTGGTCCATTTACTTCAGATTTCATATTTCTGGGAATAGAGATTTTTGTAGTAATCATTGAAAATTTTTTTAATTTCTTAAGTGTCTGTTGTTATTTCTCCTTTATCATTTCTGATAGACAATATTAGAGATTTTACTTTTCTATTTCTGGTTAGGTTAGCCAAAGGTTTATCAATTTTGTTAATTTTTCAAAAAACCAACTTTTTGTTTCGTTGATCTTTTGAATGATTCTTTTGTTTTCAATTTCATTTATTTCTGCCCTAATTTTGATTATTTCTTTTATTTTGCTTATTTTGGGGTTGGAATGTTCTTCCTTGCCCAGTTGCTTGAGATGATCCATTAAGTTGTTGCCATCCTCTCTTTCTGTTTTCTTGATGAATGCTTCCCATGCTATAAATTTCCCTCTTAGGACTGCTGTTGCAGTATCCCACAGGTTTTGATAATTTGTGTCTTTATTATCATCTTGTTCCAAAACTTTTGTGATTTCCTTCTTAATCTCATCTTTGACCCAGCTATCATTCAGCCTAAGATTATTTAGCTTCCATGACTTTGTTTGTGTAGGAAGATTCCCATTGCTATTGAGGTCAACTTTTATTCCATGGTAGTCCAAGAAGATAAAAGGAATAATTTCTCTACTTTTAAATTTGCTAAGTTAGATTTGTGTCCTAGGATATGATATATTTTGGAAGATGACCCATGGGCTGATGAGAAAAATGTATATTCAGTTTTATTAAGGTGAAATGTTCTGTAGAGGTCTGTAAAGTCCATTTGTTCTAGGGTCAGGTTTAAGTCTAATATTTCTTTGTTTAGTTTCTTCTTGGAGGATCTATTCAAAACTGTCAAAGGGGTGTTAAAATCTCCAACTATTATAGTGCAGGAAGATATCAGGTTGTTCATATCCATTAGGGTTTACTTTATGAATTGAGGAGCATTCTGATAGGGTGCATAAATGTTAATTACCCAAATCTCTTCATTTTATGTTTCCCTTAACAAATATGTAGTGACCATCCTTATCTTTCTTTATCTTTGTTGGTTTAAAGCCAATTATATCTGCAACTAAAATTTCAATTCCTGCTTTTTTTCTGGTTTCCATTTGCCTGTATTGTAGAAATCCATCCCTTCACCCTAAGTCTATTTTTATCTTTTAAGGCAATGGTTCTCAACCTGTGGGTTGCGAGCCACGGGAACTGTATGAAAGGGCCACAGCATTAGGAAGATTGAGAACCACTGCTTTAAGGTAAGGTGAGATTCTTATATACAACAGATATCCAGCCTGATATTATGCATCCAGTCAGCCTCTTTAGAGGACAATATAAAACAATGGTGTTCAACCTTCCTAATGCCATAGTCCTTTAATACATTTCCTGTGGGTCATGATCCACAGGTTGAGTACCACTGATTTAAACCATTCACATTAATTGAGAGAATTGATAAGCCTGGTTGTGTTTTGGGTGTCAATTTTCAGATGTCCAGTGGACATTTTTAATTCTCTCAACACTGTGGAAGTTGGGTTTTGTTAAAAAAATTCTGGGTGAGTTTACTTTGGAGGTAGAGCATTGCACTGGTCATTGTGGAGGATGGGTCTCAGAATATCCTGGAGAACTGATTTAATTATGACAAATTTCTTCAACATGTCTATGTCATTAAAATATTTGATTTCTCCATCACAAATGAAATTCAGTTTAGCTGGATACAGGATGCTGGGCTGGAAGTTGTTTTGTTTTAGGAGATTAAATGTCTATGATCATCCTCTTCTGGCTTGAAATGTTTCAGCTGAGAGATATGCAGTCATTCTGATATTTCTCCCTTTGTAGGTGATGCTTTTCTTTTCTGGCTGCTCGTAGAATTTTCTCCTTCATCTTAACTTTGGCAAAGTTAATCAAAATGTGTCTAGGAGATGCGTTATTTGGATTGACTCATGCTGGGGTTCAGAAACAGTCTGCTATCTGAAGTTCTGTATCTCTTGCAATGCTAGGGAAATTCTCCTCCAAAATCTTTGGAGTAGAGCATCTCTACCTTTAGGACCATCCTCTTCTCCTTCAGGAATTCCTATAAGACAAATTTTGATCTTTTGGAGTTATCCCACAACTCTCTCAGGGAATGATCAGTTTTTGCTCTCTATTTGTCTGCCTCTTTGAGTGTTTGGGAACATTCAAAAGCTTTGTCTTCAGTTTCAGAGATCCTTTTATCTTCCTGGTCAACTCTATTACTGAGAGATTCTACTGTATTTCTGAGCTCCTCAACTAACTTTTTGTTTCCTTGACGTTTCTTATTATGTCCTATCTTTGGTGACTTGGGCTTTGAACTCATTAATTTATTGAGATGACTTTAGAACTACTCTTTGGAATTAAATTTCTATCTTTTCTTCCATTCTGTTTATCTTATTTGCCATCCATTTTGTGAATTTGATTTCTGACATTGCTGCCATTTGTCTATGGCATCTTCAGTTGTATCTCCTTTGTACTTTCTAAGGAGGGGGTGGATCTACTCTGGTTATTCATGTTGCCACCATTCTTCTGTTGGATCTGCATCATGTTTATTCTCCACTTTTTGGTTATTATAACTGGTAGGGTGAGATTGAATTGGGGTTCCCTGGAAGTAGAGATAGCCCCTTACCAAAGCGCTAATTGTAATTGTGGCTTATCTCCTACAACCATACAAAGGTCCCTCCCTTTCAGAGTTTTTGCCAGAGACTCTGAAGACCAACTTGGTGAGATAGCATGAGCTAGCTCTTTTTTAATATCAGCCAATCTCTACCCTATCCTCAGAAACCACAGTATTAGGTTTAAATTTCGACTGTGAAGAGATACAAACAGCTGTGTCTCCCAGTCCTCACCCTTCACTTCTTTTCCACTACAGAACTTCGAAGGTCAACCTCAGAACATCCCCAAATGGACAACCCCAGACACAAATTCCAATTAAATTGTCTCAAGCAGTGCAAACCCTGCTCCAAAGAGAGGGATTCAAGGGTCTCCAACAGCACAATTGGAGCCAGGGATCCACACCACCACCCACCAGACTCAGTCTACACTATTGTCTGCTTCTCTGCTCACTGGCCCAGTTGGAACCAGGGGCCACGCCCCCAACCACCAGTCTCATTGCACACCCACCTAGCCTCTGCTTTCCAGCCCAGGTGGAGTCGGGGACCACGCCCCCACCTGCCAGTCTCAGTCCACTGCCTGGCAAGACTCTGTTCGCAGGCTCTGTTGTAGTCAAGGCACCATACCTGATCTACAGGTCTCAGTCCTCACCCAGTAAGCCTCTGCTCACCAACCCCACTGGAAACAGGGAACCATGCCCTTGACTTCAGGTCTTGGTCCACATCCACCCAGCCACTGCTTGAGGGTTCTGTTGGAGTCAGGGAACCACACCCCAGCCCTCATGTCTCAGTCCATGCCTGCTAAGCCTCTGCTCACAGGCTCATCAGGGGCTAGGAACCAGCCCTGTCTGCTGAACTCAGTCCAGACAGAGGAACCACTCTCCCACTCTGGGTGCCATTAGAGCCAGGGGTTTTGCACCCCATCCCACTGGACACAGCCTGAACCAAGGGTCAACACCAACACTGGCTGGGCATAGACATAACTAGGGGACTCCTCCTCCTTCTGCTGAGTGTCCCTTTCTTCCCACACCCTCCAGATTCTGTCCTAATGGCTGGAAGTCCACCCTATGCTCAGATCTCTCAGGAAAAGACCAAACACTCTGGGGTCTGCAGGGGGCAGAACTTCAGACTGCCATGCCAGAAAGGAAGGGTGGATTAGGAGTTTGGACCTATGGGGAAAAATATCTGTTCAATTTGATGCCTAGCAGGGTGGTGTCTAGGTTCATAAGGGGGAGTTCCTTGGAGAAAGAGACCTGCTGTTTAGTGGCTCTCTCCATGGAGGTAAAATGAGGGGTCTTTTTTTCCGGGCTCACTCACAGATAGCCTGCAGTGGACCTCCTGCTTGGTGGAGGGATCTCCTGTCCTCTAGTTGGTACACTTTGTACCCATAATTTATTGTCTTGAATGCTCTTCCTTGGAGTTACAGCTTGCCAAACTTCTTTCTTGGCTCAGCTCCCCACCTTTGGTGTCATAGAGTCCTATTCTGTCCAGTTTCTCCCTCTGGTCAGAAGCCTTTGCTGAGGGTTGCTAGCAGTTGGCCTTCTTCCCAGAATTCTAATGTGTCAATTTTATACCCTGAAACATTACTGAATTTGTTTACCCATTCTAACACTTTTTATGAATCTTTATCAAACACAATATATGCAAAGAAAACTATAAATATTACTGAGTGAAATTTTAAAAGGCCTAAATAGGGGGAGGAGCAAGATGGCGGCCAAGTAACAGACTCCACAGAACCAGGCATGGTGAGATTGAGGAGAGAAGACTCCAGGCATCTCTGGCTAGTGAGATCTGCCCAGAAACATCCCTTTGGGAACACAGGGAAACAGCAAAAGTCTTCTGGACCCCATGAGGAGGACAAAAGAAGTGTAGAACTGGCAAGTGGTAGCAAGCGTTTGTTCGGTCAGAGGCAACCCACAGCTATAACTATAGCAACAGCAAGAATATAAGTAGAAAAGTCCTTACCTGTGAACTGATTTTTTTTTCTGGACATGGATGCTTGGTTGAGCTACCCTGGGGGGACTTGGGCAAGACTGCAGATGACTTTAAGTGTTGTCTAGGGCCCTAGACTGAGCCACTGAGCTGGAATGGAGCTAATATTGTTTGGCTGTGGGCCACCCGCACAGGAACAATAAAATAACTGCCCCTACAGGGTCCACACTCAGGGTCACAGAGCCTACACAGCCACTGTGAGAGAACTGCCCCTGCAGGCTCTGTGCTCAGGGTTGCAGAAGAAGGATCAGACTGGAAGACCTTGGGCCAGTGTCTGAGTGTCTAAACTAGTGTCTGAGCAGCCCAAAAGCAGGGACTGAGACGCAGAGATTTCAGTGCTTGGCAGGTTACAGCCTTGGCCCTCAGGGGCATAGAGTGAGACCAGTTTTAGTGCACTGGATAAGTGGGCAGCCACTTCAGGAGAGATCCCAGTGACAAGTGCTTCACTGGGAAAGCTTCTGCTCATCCAAGCTTAACAGTTTAAAGTGTCCTTTAAGCTGGATGAGGAAAGATTTAGGCTCTCAACCCTGCGGGGTTTGAGAACTCAAAAGAGGCCTCCAGTCTCTATCTTGTATAGCTGTATCAGTATTGTGATTAACATCTTATACCCAAGAAGATCACCTGTTGCCCAGACACTATTCAGCAAGATATATATACTGCTTTGCTTTTAGTTTTGGCTTTTTTTTTATATTTCAACATTTTCCTTTCAGATTTTTTGTTTTCTTTTTCTTTTCTTTCTTCATTTTTCTAGTTTAAATACAATTTTACATTGTTGCCTTATTTAACAATTAAAAATTCATTTTTTCTGGTGTTTCTGCATCTATGATTTGGTTTATTTCCCCAGTTTTATCCTGTAAATTTTTTTGTTTTTCTTATTTTGTTTTGATTTATAGTATTTTTGTCTTTCCTCTCTACTTGGTGGATGTGGGGTACTATGTCTGAACAGGCTTGGAAAGAGCTGCTGCCCTCAAGAGAACCACCTAACTCAGCACCGCCAGAGGTTGGTGGTGGTGGGGTTAAGGTTGGGTCCAAGTACCCTACTGTACACCTATATTACTCCTGTCTCCCTCTTTCAGTATCTCTCTTCTTTTTGTCAATATTCCCTTTTACTCACCCCATTTCATTTCTCTTCTTTCTTTTTCTTTCTTTCTTCTTCTTCTTTTTTTTAAAAATCTTTTTCCATTTTGCTCTTCAATCTTCTCATCCTTCTTGTTCTGTACCAAAAGAACTCATCAAACCTAAGGCCAGTAGCACAATAAATTGAAGAGCAAGTGGAAAGGAAAATTAGGGCAAGGAAACAAATAAAAGAACATACTCATGAGGAAGAATCAGCAGAAAAATCCTGGCAATATGAAAGGCCCGTCCATTGCAAACCCCCCCCCCACCATTGCTGCAAGTAACCATGAGGTGAGCTACTGCAGAGGATTCCACCTATAAAGAAATGTTAGAAATCACCAAAGGGGAATTTAAAACAGATGATAAAAACAATGAAGGAAATTTCTGAGAAAGTGCAAAATAACCAAAAGTAAATCCATAAACAGAATCACATAAGAGATGAACAATATGAAGAATATAGAAATGATAGAGCTGAGCTGAAGGAATTGAAGGAGTCAATTAGGGAACTCAAAGATGTAATAGAAACTATCAACAACAGATTAGATCATGCAGAAGAAAGAATCTCAGAGGTAGAGGAATAAGTTCTTGTGATAACTCAGATCATTAAAAATGCATTAAAAAAGAGAGAGAAAGCAGAATGTTAACTGACAGAATTATGGGACTTCATGAAACATTCAAACATATAAGTTATAGGTATCCAAGAAGGGGAAGAAGAACACCCAAGAGGTGTGAATTTCATTAAAGTATTTAATTTCTCCATCATAAATAAAACTCAGTTTAGCTGGATATAGCATCCTGGGTTGAAAATTATTTTGTTTTAGGAGATTAAAAGTCAATGAACACCCTCTTCTAGCTTGAAAGCTTTCTACAGTCATTCTAATATTCTGCCCCATGTAGGTTATGGTTTTCTTACGTCTGGATGCTTGCAGAATTTTCTCCTTCATCTTAAATTAACTTTGGCCAAGTTAATTATAATGTGTCTGGGAGATGTCTTATTTGGGTTGAGACATGCTGAGGTTCTGAAGCTGTGTTCTATCTGAATTTCAGAATCTCATGGCATGTCTGGGAAGCTATCCTTGATTATCTCATGGAGTAGAGCATCTGTGCCTTTTGAAGTCACCTGGTCACCTTCAGGAATTCCTATAAGGTGAATATTAGTTTTCTTTGAATTATCCCAGAGCTCTCTGAGAGAATGATCCATTTTTGCTCTCCAGTTCTCTTCTTCTTTGAGCCTTTGGGAGCATTCAAAAGCTTTGTCTTTAATGTCATAAATCCTTTCTTCTGCCTGCTCCATTCTGTTACTGAGGGTTTTTATTGTATTTTTCAGATCTTTGAGCACTGCAAGTTCTTGTCTCAATGTGTCAAAATCTTTAGTGATTTTGTCTTTGAATTCGTTGAATTCTTGAGACAGCTTTTGAAATGCTCCTTGAATTTCTAATTCCAACTTCACCTTTATTCTTTAAATCTTATTTACAATCCAAATTTTGAATTTGATTTCTGACATTTCAGCCATTTGTTTATGAATGGTATCTTCAGTTGTGTCCACCATGTCATCCCTTGGGGGAGTTGATCTACTCTGATTATTCACATTGCCAGGGTTTTTTCCACTGATTCAGCCCCATGATTATTTTACACCATTTGGCTAGATGAACAGATAGGGTGAAGTTGGGTTGGGTGCTCCTGGATTAGCAATTAACCAGCCCTTTGCCCAAGCGCTGGGACTGGTGTCTGTACCTTTTCCGCAAGAGCCTTGCAAAGCACCCATGCAGTGCTATGGCCTGAGATACTGGGGACCTGCTTGGTGTAGGGGGACTAAGTAGCTCTGTCTTGTTTTCACCTGGTCTCTGTCCAGTCCTAGTGAATTAGTAACTCTGGGTTGAAGTCTCAACTGTGGAGAAATATCAGCAACTAAGTCACCCCTCCCCCCACAGGCAACAATTGGAAAAGGAAAATCAAACCTTCCCACAACCACACATCCAGGGTACCACTTTGATAGTCCTTGGGTGCATGGCCCAGTTCAAGAGTTCCAAATTAATTGTCCCATTAAGCACCCAGTCTCAAGTGGGAGAGTTCAAAAGGTCTCCAACAACTAGATAGTGGGAGTCTGCTGGCCACTACAGTGTGACTCACTCCAGTGCGACTCACTCCAGTGCTCTGCAGAGTCAGAAGGACCCACCAAGCAAATAAATTAGTTCAGGAAGCTTGATGCCTCCTTCCCCACCTTGCACCTCTGTCACACCCAGTCACTGGTAACCCTGATTGGGGCAGGGCTGTGACCCAGTTCCCTCCAATGAGTAGATGCACCAGTGGTTTGCACCTGCCTGACTCACAGGGAGGTCTATGTCTCCTCGGCCAGGCTACCCCTCTCTGCCACCAGCCAGCAGGGGAAACTGTAGTCTGACAACTTTGAGTGCTTTAATGGAAGCTGGAGTGATTCAATCAGTTCCAGCCCTGCCCCAATTTGTGTTGCTACGACTTATATTCTCGCAGAATTTGCGTTTCTGTCCTGGCTATATTCCCCTGCATGCCAGGTGCTGTTTGAGTTCACAGAAACTGAGACTCAGCTCTGCCCTGTGCCACTGCATGGAGCTGGCTTCTCTGTCTCAGCTTCACTTTGTGTTGGGGGGAGCACGATTAGACTCACACTCAGCTCTCAGTTCCTGCCTCTCCCTGGGCTGGTCTGTTGCTCTGCCTGCTTTTGTCTCAGCCATGATCCCCTGAGAGCCAGGTGTGTTTTAGGCTCACTAAAGCAGTACTTCTGACTCAGCTCTGCCCTGGGAGTATGCAGTCTCTGTGTGTGCATATTCTAGTCTCCATCCCTGCTGCCCCCGCCCTCCCCACCAGCCAGCCAGGTACTGCCTCAGGCATACCCTTTGCTCACAGGGCCTGTGTTTCCATCCCAGATCTTTTCTGCCAGTGGCTGCCTCCATAGTACATGCCCAGCTTTCTCTGGTTGCTAAGAGAGGTGGGGAGTATCTCTCCATCATATCTGCAATGATGTGAGCCCAATTGTTCCCGCTGCTGCTGCTGCTGCTCTGTGCTGTGGTGCACCGCTTCTCCCTCTCCCATATGGCTCCATTGGTCCACAGTCCTCTCTTTACACACATACCACAGAATCATCACAGACCTATAATATCCTTCGCATTGTCCACACCTCTTGATAAAATGCCCAAGAATCTGGACTCCATGAGGCACAGGCTTACAGACCTCAGGATGACAGTGGAGGGGAGTGCTGGGAGTTCCAAATTGCAGGTAGATAATAGATACAGTTTTATGCCTGGTTGGAAAGTGCCATAGCACACTAGTGGGTCCTCTCTGGGAAAGGAGTTCCAGTTTGTAGAGGGTGTCTTCCATGGGATAAAATAGGAGGCCTGAACTCTGCTCAGTTGTTTGTAGAAAGTTTACTGTGAGCCATTCTCATGGGGGAGGGGACTCCCAGCCTCTTGGCAATGGATTTTGTACCTATTGTTTGTTTCCTTGGGGTCACATCTTGCCTCAGCAGGGTTGATGTGTGATTTTCAACCTTCTTTCTTGGCTCAGCTATAAACTATCAGCTCACTTGCTAAACTCAGGTCCTTTAACTCTCCTTCTGAAGTCCCATAATTCTGTCAGTGAATGTTCCGCCTTCTCTCTCTTCTTTTCTGCCTCTTTAACATTATACTTAACTTGGCCAAATTTAAGATGAAGGAGAAAATTCTGCAAGCAGCCAGACATAAGAACACATAACCTACACGGGGCAGAATATTAGAATGACTGCTGAAACCTATCAAGCTAGA
Source organism: Galagoides demidoff (assembly GCA_963574575.1). Taxonomy (NCBI): domain Eukaryota; kingdom Metazoa; phylum Chordata; class Mammalia; order Primates; family Galagidae; genus Galagoides; species Galagoides demidoff. The sequence continues at coordinate 10,013 of CAUYQV010187913.1, forward strand.
AGAGGGTGGTCACTGACATTTAATCTCCTAAAACAAAATAATTTTCAACCCAGGATGCTATATCCAGCTAAACTGAGTTTTATTTATGATGGAGAAATTAAATACTTTAATGACATTCACATGTTGAAGAAATTTGCCATGAATAAACCAGCTCTCTAGGATATTCTGAGACCAATCCTCCATAATGACAAGCGCAAACCTCAAAGTAAACTCACTCAGAAACTTTTGAGCAAATCCCAACTTCCACAGTGGTAAAAGGATTGAAAATGTCCACTGGACTATCAAAAAACTTGATATCCAAAACTCTACCAGCCTTATCAATTTCTCAATTAATGTTAATGGCTTAAACTGTCCTCTAAAGAGGCACAAGTTGGCTGACTGGATACTAAAATTCAGGCTAAATATCTGTTGCATACAAGACTCTCACCTTACCTTAAAAGATAAATATAGACTCAGAGTTAAGAGATGGGTGTCTATATTTCAGGCAAATGGAAATCAGGAAAAAGCATGTGTTGCAATTTTATTCAGATACAACAGGCTTTAAGCCAACAAAAGTAAGGAAATGTAAGGATGGTCACTTCGTATTTGTTAAGGGTAACACTCAACATGACGAGATTTCAGTTATTAAAATTAAAAATTTAATACATAAATTATTTATGTACCCAATCAGAATGAACCTCAATTTATAAGAGAGACTCTAACAGACATGAGAAACTTGATTTCCTCCAGCACCATAATAGTCGGAGATTTTAACACTCCTTTGGCAGTGTTGGATAGACCCTCCAATAAGAAGCTAAGCAAAGAAATATTAGACTTAAAGTTAACCATTCAACAATTGGATTTAACAGACATCTACAGAACATTTCGTCCTAATAAAACTGAATACACATTCTTCTCATCAACCCATGGAACATACTCCAAAATTGATCACATCTTATGTCACAAATCTAACCTCAGCAAATTTAAAATAATAGAAATTATTCCTTTCATCTTCTCAGACCATCATAGAATAAAAGTTGAACCCAATAACAACAGGAGTCTGCACACTCATATAAAAGCATGAAAACTAAATAACCTTATGCTGAATAATAGCTGGGTCATAGATGAGATTAAGAAGGCAATTACCAAATTTTTGGAACAAAAAGACAGTGAAGACACGAATTATCAGAACCTCAGGGATACCACAAAGGCAGTCCTAAGAGGGAAATTTATAGCAGCGCAAGCCTTCCTCATGAGAACAGAGAGAAAGGAAGTTAACGACTTAATTGAACATCTCAAGCAACTGGAAAAGGAAGAGCATTCAAATTGCAAACCCAGCAGAAGAAAAGAAATAACAAAAATCAGAGAAGAACTAAATAAATTTAAAAACAAAAGGATTATACAACAGATCAATAAATCAAAAAGTTGGTTTTTTGAAAAGGTCAATAAAATCGATAAACTGTTGGCCAGCACAACCAGGAAAAAATGGGTAAACTCTCTAATTTCATCAATCAAAATGGTAAAGACAAAATAACAACAGACCCCTCAGAAATTCAAAAAATGCTTAATGAATCTTACAAGAAACTTTATTCTCATAAATATGAAAATATGAAATAAATCAACCAATGCTTAGAAGTATGCCACCTTCCAAGACTTAGCCAGAATGAAGTGGAAATGTTGAACAGGCCTATATAAATTTATGAAATAGCATCAACTATACAAAATCTCCCTAGAAAAAGAAGCCCAGGAACAGATGGCTTCACATCAGAATTCTACCAAACCTTTAAAGAGGAACTAGTACCTATATTACTTAACCATTTCTAAACTATAGAAAAAGAAGGAATACCACCCAACACATTCTATGAAGCAGACATCATCTTGATCCCCAAGCCAGGAAAAGACCCAACAAGAAAAGAAAATTATAGACCAATATCACTAATGAATATTGATGTGAAAATATTCAAAAAGATCCTAGAAAACAGAATCCAGCAACACATTAAACAAATTATACAACATGACCAAGTGTGTTTTATTCCAGGGTCTCAAGGTTGGTTTCATATACATAAATCTATAAATATAATTCATCACATAAACAAAATAAAAAACAAAGACTATACGACTCTCTCAATTGATGCATAAAAAGCTTTTTATAGTATCCAGCATCCTTTAATGATAAGAACACGTAAGAAAATAGGCATAGAAGGGACATTTCTTAAAGTGGTAGAGGTCATCTACAGCAAACCCACAGCCATTATCATATTGAATGGAGCTAAATTGAAATCATTTCTACTCAGATCAGGAACCAGGCAAGGTTGCCCATTGTCTCCACTGCTTTTTAACATTGTAATGGAAATCTTAGCCATTGGATTGGAATCAGGCAAGAAAAGGTGACCAAGGGTATCCATATAAGAACAGAGGAGATCAGGGGCAACGCCTGTGGCTCAAAGGAGTAGGGCGCTGGCCCCATACGTGGGAGGTGGCGGGTTCAAACCCAGCCCTGGCCAAAAACTGCAAAAAAAAAACCAAAAAACCAGAGGAGATCAAACTTTCAGTCTTTGCAGATGATATGATCGTATATCTGGAAAACCCCAGGGATTCAACTACAAAATTCTAAGAAGTGATCAAGGAATATAGCAGCATCTCAAGATACAAAACCAATACTCACAAATCTATAGACTTTATATAAACCAACAATAGTCAAGCTGAAAAAACAGTCAAGGACTCTATTCCTTTGATAGTAGTGCCAAAGAAGATGAACTATTTGGGGGTTTATCTAACAAAGGACATGAAAGATCTCTATAAAGAGAACTATGAAACTCTGAGAAAAAAATAGCTGAAGATATTAACAAATGGAAAAATATACCATGCTCATGGCTGGGAAGAATCAACACTGTTTAAAATGTCCATATTACCCAAAGCAATACACAATTTTAATGCAATTCCTATTAAAGCTCCATGTCATACTTCAAAGATCTCAAGAAAATAATACTTCATTTTATATGGAATCAGAAAAAACATTGAATAGCCAAGACATTAGTCAGAAATAAAAACAAATCAGGAGGAATCATGCTATCAGACCTCAGACTATACTATAAATTGATAATGATCAAAACAGCATGGTACTGGCACAAAAACAGAGAGGTAGATGTATGGAACAGAATAGAGAACCAAGAGATGAACCCAGCTAATTACCATTATTTGATCTTCGATAAGCCAATTAAAAACATTCAATGGGGAAATGATTCCCTATTTAACAAATGGTGCTGGGTGAACTAGCTGTCAACCTCTAGAAGACTGAAATTGGACCCTTACCTTTCACAATTAAATAAGATAGACTCTCACTGGATTAAAGATTTAAACTTAAGACATGAAACTGTAAAAATACTAGAAGAAAATGCAGGGAAAACACTTGAAGAAATTGGCCTGGGTGAATATTTTATGAGGAGGACGCCCTGAGCAATTGAAGCAACATCAAAAATACATTACTGGGATTGCATCAAACTAAAAACTTCTGCACAGCCAAGAACACAGTATGCAAAGCAAGCAGACAGCCCTCAGAATGGGAGAAGATATTTGCAGGTTATGTCTCCAACAAAGGTTTAATAACTAGAATCCACAGAGAATTCAAATGTATTAGCAAGAAAGAACAAGTGATCCCATCTCAGTGTGGGCAAGGGACTTGAAGAGAAACTTCTCTGAAGAAGACAGGCACATGGCCTACAGACACTTGAAAAAATGTTCATCATCCTTAATCCTCAGAGAAATGTATACCAAAACCACTTTGAAATACCATCTAACTCCAGTAAGATTAGCCCACATCACGAAATCCCAAAACCAGAGATGTTGGTGTGGATGTGGAGAAAATGGAACACTTCTGCACTGCTGGTGGGAATGCAAACTAATATGTTCCTTTTGTAAAGATGTTTGGAGATCACTTAGGGGTCTAAAAATAGACCTGCCATTTGATCCTTTAATTCCTCTACTAGGTATATATCCAGAAGACCAAAAATCACTTCATAACAAAGATATTTGCACCAGAATGTTTATTGCAGCCCAATTCACAATTGCTAAGCCATAGAAGAAGCCCAAGTGCTCATTGACCCATGAATGGATTAATAAATTGTGGTATTTGTACACCATGGAATATTATACAGCCTTAAAAAAGATGGGTACTTTAACGCTTTCATGTTTACATAGATGGAGCTGGAACAAACTCTCCTTAGCAAAGTATCTCAAGAATGGAATAAAAAGTATGCAGTGTACTCAGCCCTACTGTGAAACCAATTTATAGCTCTCGTATGAAAGCTATAACCCAATTATAGCCCAAAATGAAAGGGAAAGAGGATGAGTCAAAGGAAGTTAATTTGTAAAACCACACCTATGGTGCATTTTACAATGGTACATGTTAAATTTACTAAGTGTAGAATATAAATGTCTTAACACAATAACTAAGAAAATGCAGTGAAGGCTATGTTTACCAGTTTGATGAAAAATTTCAAATTGTATATAAAACCAGCATATTGTACTCTGTGATTGCATTAATGTACACAGCCTGATTTAATTTAAAAAAAAATAATTATAGGACTTTCTGAAGCATTCAAACTTATGAGTAGAGGTATCCCAGAAGGCAATGAAGATTGCCCCAGAGGAACGGAACCCATTTTAGAGAATATTATAAATGAAAATTTTCCCAAAAATCACCAAAGATTCTGGCACACTCCTTTCAGAGGGATATCAGAACCTAGGTTACCTGAATTCAAATAGAACTTCTCCAAGACACATTGCAAGGAACTTGTCCAAAGTCAAGACAAAAGAAAAGATTTTGCAAGCTGCCAGGAGTTAGTGCCAATTGACCTACAGGGGCAAATCCATCAGTGTGACTGCAGATTTCCCTAATGAAACTTTTCAAGCCAGAAGACAATGGTCATCTACCTTTAAGTTACTTAAACAGAACAATTTCCAGCCCAGAATTCTATATCCCACTAACCTAAGTTTTAAAATTGATGGAGAAATCAAATATTTTACTGATAAGCAAACATTGAGGAAATTTGCCATAAGACCATCTCT
>CAUYQV010187914.1:0-84823 GCA_963574575.1 Galagoides demidoff
TACCACTATGTTCTAGCCCAGGCAACAGAGTGACACCAAAGCGCCAAAAAAAGGTGGTGGGATTCCCCTCCCCCCCCCCCCCCGATATTTTATTATTTATGTAAATGATCTTTCCAGTTCCTTGGCCTCTTAGTTCTTTCATATTGGTTTACCTTCAGTTATCTTATCCTCCACTCCACATTATTTACCCCTGCCCATGTGACTCCTTACATATTTTTATTACCAATAAATGTACCTCCCTAAATAAAACAGCACAGTGTCCAGCAGTGAACACTTCCTGTCCATTCAGTAAAGAGTTGCTATGTAAATTTGGCAAGCAGAAAGTGCATTTAAAATTTTAATACTCCATCCTTAAATTTCTTCCAGAAAATTTGTACCAATTTACACTCCTGTAAATTATATGGAAATACCTATTTCTCAACAGTTTCAAACTCTGGATATTAACAAACATTTTGATCTTTGCATTACCGGTTTTTTTTGTTTGTTTGTTTTTTAAAGAAACAACTAATAACAAAACTGTAAGTCTCTTGGTTCTTACAACTATTTGTTCTTTTAGGTCAGTTTCTGTATTAAGGAGTTTTGTGATATTATAGATATGCATTTGACTTAGTGTTTACTGTGTATTATAGCATGAAAACATTTTAAAAAATTAAATGAGTGAGATAATAAGAGCCGTAAAGAGTAGAAAATAGTTTTATTTTTGAAGTATGTTTTTAACTGAGTGGGTGCTAACCTGATGGTACTGCATGTAGTTCTTGGCCAAATATCAATAATGAAAGCCTTTTCATTTTATTGAGAGAGAAGGTGAGGTATTAAAAGATATATAAAAAGACATCTAGCATAATGCATTTACTCCTTGATAGAGCTGTAACGTGAAAGACCATTTCTGTCATGTAAAGAAAGGTGTTGCTACTGATTTCTGCCATGCACAGCCATTTTAATCTGAATGGGAAATCTGTCTAGGGACCCAGAGAGCAGTAATTAGCAGTCTCTTCAGAGTGTCAGAGCAGAATTACCATTGTAATGGTTTAGCTGCAGGATAAAAAGATTGAATTTGGTTCTGCCTGTCTGCCAAACTAAATGAGTTGTCCTGGGAATTTTCAAATGTGAAAGGCATTTACTTAAAGCAATTTGGTGGCTTTGAATAAACTTCATAAATTACAGGTTTAAAAGAAGCCAGTCTTTGCTTTCTCTTATATAGATAGGACTGTATTATAGAAGGTTGGTAGCCTCTTAAAGCCTTAATGAAAATATGAGTTGGTCCATGCTCGCATGTAGGTGATCAGCTTATTGAGGCTTATTTTTTCCACTAAATATAGTATAATATGCACATTTGAGGAAAGAGATTTTGTTCCAGATCTTTGAAAGTTACAAAGTAACAGCTCTCGACATAAATTTCACTTCCTAAAATGCTATTATGGTGATTTTTTTTCGTTTTTAGAAATATTAATTTGACTCTACTCAGTGACTATAATAAATACATATTTTTGCCTTGGTCATCTTTCTCTAAGTAAAATAAACCATTTAAAGAATTTTTTTTTCTTGGAAAACAAGCTACGCAGGCTCATGAACAAGTGTTCAGTTCACATTAAATATAACCCTTTGTATCCGTGGGTTATGCATCCCAAGGTTTTAGCCACCAGAGTTGATAATAAATTGAGGGGAAAAAACAAACGCAAAGCTCTGAAAACCAAAACTTGAATTTGCCGCAACTAAATGCTATGTTGAGTCTACATAAATGGACTGATGTATAGGCATTGTATTAAGTATTATAAGTAGTCTAGAGATGATTTAAGGTAGATGCGAGGATGTATGTATATGTTATATGCAAATACTACTACATTTTGTACCAGGGACTGGAGCATTGGTGGATTTTGATGTCTGAGGGAGATACCCTAGAACCAATCTCCAATCCCCCATGGATTCTGAGGGAAGACTGTACTTTCAGAGGGAGTTTTAGCTTTCTTCCATCTCTTTTATTTAAAGATTGGATTTTGGTGTAATGACCTTTTAGTAAGAAAATGCTCCTTTAAATGTTGAAGGTGGTGAACATATATTTGTATAAGCTTGCTTATTGTTCTCTTGTTAGTAATGATAGTTCTTGCATTTGTAGTTTATGCCTTCTCTTCAGAAAAACACTCAAAGTGAAGTTTATACATTAATCTTCTCTGCTTAATGTGTAATTATACTTCCATGTAATCTGATTAAAATCCTGTAGTCCTAAAATTTCACTTAAGTGTAGAATACAGAGATCTTCACAGAAGTCCTTACCAGACTACATATCTCTAATGGGTGTATACTGCTTTAGGAAACATGATGGGGGGGCATGGGGAGTAATTGAAATATACTGGTTAACTTTCTTCTTATGAAGAAAGATAATTCTAAAAAAAAATTAATTCAGTTTTATATCAATATCGTCATCTTTATGTCCCATCTCTATGTTTTAGCTGGTGGTTCTACATTAGTACAATAGGAGCATCATTCTGAGTAGGATTTTCACAAAGAATCAAAAGTACTGTTTTCTTTACATACTAGGCTGTTTAGCTAGATTAAGAAGTATGACATAGTATAGTTTTAAGACTTCTATTAATATCATACCATAATTGTATGTATCAACAGGCAGGTATATAATCTGTTTATTCTTTCTTGTCCGGCAGTGGCTCAGGCTTCTTAAAATACAATAAGGGGACTTTGTTCCCCAAACTTGGAGATTTAGTTTGATGTAGCTCCTTGGTGATAATAAAACATATCTTGTCTCTGGTATTATGAACAAGCTTTCACAAATAGAAACTATAAATACCATCCTCATTTTGATTCTTCTAAGAATTCAAGAGTAGCTGCTTCCAAAAACAAGGTTTTGTTTAAGTTGACAAATAGTTTAGACAGTTTGTAGCTCTAAATTTGAGGTGTTGCAAATATAAATTGAAGGACCTTGGGCATAGAATAATAAATCAGTGGGTGTTTATTCCCTAGGAAATATTCTTTGCTGTTTATAAAGGAAGTCCTTTTGTTTTAATCTTCTGTCGTAGCATCCCTCTGAATTTGCAAGTTGGATTTATATAACATTTTATAATTGCTCATACCTGTTATTCTTAAATATTAATGTTCACATCCCATAATTAAATAATATTCTAATGGGAATAATGCATTTTAGTTTTTTAACATTTCCCTATTAAGTGTATGACACACTACCCAGAAACTTTTAAGTAATTTAAATACATCTTAATTTTTAATTAAATATTTTAAATGTATTTAATAAAAGAAAAATAGGTAAGTAATTTCTCAGTGTCCTTTCTTTAGTTCAGTTATTTTCATACATCCCTTTAATTTGTTTGCATGCCCTTCTGATGGGTGGTAAGTAGCATCATGTTCTTTTAGACAAAGCATGTGTAATCCATTTTCTTCATATTCATGTGCATTGAAATTGACTAGGTGAAAAGGTGAAGAAAACCACATATAAGTTACATAAATTAACATTTAATTTGTATTTTTAACTCTTATATTTCATTTTTGACAATTTTTCAAATGTTTTAGTGTTATAAAAATTTAGATAATAACCATGGTGACATTTTAATAGTATATTAAATGATTGAGATAAGCACTTTAATATTAAGATTGTTTTAGATAAGCTTATTTGGTAGTTCATTATAGCTCGATTCTCTTCTGTATTTTTGATAACTGAATTAAAAAAATTTAATTTCGAAAGTGAGATTATCCCACTTACCAGAATCATTAACTCTGGAACCATATTGCTGAATTATATGAGTAGATAAATGGTTTTTATTCTCTTTGCCTTTAATGCCTGTGTAGAAAAAAATCTTTATAAGTCAAATATAAAAATACATATTGAATTGTTTTTAGTTATGTCTTTAAACTGACATGGCATCAGCTTATTTTTGGTAACTCTGAGCAAGGTAGCAAACTCATGAGTTAGCTTACTTTGTGATACTAATTTATTTTATGAGCTTTTCCGTGAAGAATGATAATATGTTCATTTTAATAGAATAAAATACTTTGATTACTGAATGCAGCATTTGTGGAATTATACCAGGGAAGTGATAGAAAGGAACGGTTAAAACGTGACTGACAAAAGGAATGAACTTCATAAACTTTTATTGAGAAACTGTTTACTAGGCTAGAAACCAAGGCTTCTGTATATACAGAATTAGATTTAGTAATGTGAATGAGAAGTGGACCAGAAACTGACTTTGTTTCTTAATTCATTTGCTCACTTGGTGTTTGCTCTTCGGAAGTGTTACACCCTCTCTAAAATTGCTTCAGAGTGATCTCCTCTTACTTCTTACTCATTCTGCCTCTGCAGTCTCATCCACAGCCTTCCCTCCAGTCACCGTTACTGGTGACCGTGCTTCAGTATGCTTTAAAATCGGGAGCTCCAGGTCAACTGTCCGTTCATCACCTCTACTTGGATGCCACATAGCCATCTCAGACATAACATTTTTAGAACCAAGAGCTGCCTTCATCGCTGCCCTCCTTATCCTGAGATTTCTGTTTTGTTTTCTGGATGGGGTTGGTTGATCTTTGTTGCCGAGGAGTGTGCCGCCTCCCCTGCTGTGTTGTCACCAAGTTCTGTCAGACTCTGCCTCCCAGTAGTACATGACTGTGTCTTTTCTCTTGTCACAGTTGGACTAGGTCTGTCTTTTTAATATACAGAAATACCACCACACTCCTTTCTTTTGGTTTGTAGTGGCTTTCTGTCACCACATGGTAAGAATGCATGGCATTCCTAGCCTGTCTTTGTCTAATGTGTCCCTACCTTTCCAGCTTTGTTTTGGGTCATTTCTCCCTTACATTTGTACCCACTGATTTTTAAGTAACTTGCAGGTCTCAGAACACCCTGTGTTTACTTAGTATATTGTAATGATCTCTCCTGGAAATACTTCTGTGATTTCATTTATTCCATACTAATATTAGAGTAGTATACATTATTTATTATAACTGAATTTGTGTGTTTATTTATTCTTTCTCCTGACAGGTGGGGATTTCAGCTTAATGTCTTTCCCTCACTGGCTTGCAAATACATAATAAGTGATCAGTAAATATTGGTTGAATTAGTGACTATTATTTAATGAAGCAACTGCTACTTTTTGTGATAATAATGGAACTTAAAACTACATTAATGTAAAGTCTTGGATAAGTCTCTTGTCTTCTGTGTGCCTCAGTGTTTTTCATCACTTCTTTAGGTTATTCTGGGCTACGTTAACGTATATAAAGAACTTAATATGTGGTGAGTGTCATACATATGTAAGCGTACACAAGACCATTGAATTATGCATTTTAAACATTGTAATATGTAAATTATGTCAATGAAACTATTAAGGAACTGAAAGAAGATCTGCGTGGCTGAAGTACAGAGACTGAAAGAAAGGATTGGGGTGAGGCACCCAATGGGTAGACACAACAGGATATAATTAAGGGTGTTGCTCTTCTCTGAAGGGCACCTGACACTACTGAAGAGTTGTAAGAAGACATGATCTAATCATGTTTTCATTTTGTCAAGATCACTCTTACTATAGGGTGAAAGAAGATCCAAAGAGGCCAGAGTGGGCCTGTGAAAGGAGACTCATTACACAGCTATTTCAGTATTTGGGGAGCTTCCACCCAGAGAAGGGGAGTGGAGTTAGAATGAACTGGGTAGAAAAGGTAGCTGTTCAGGAATTAAAACAGAGCTTAATGAAGGTTGATTGACAAGAAGATATGTATATATCCAGATCAGGATTTGCACAGCTGATGAATAGTGCCGCTATTCATTTAACATAGGGAGTATGGATGGTAACTAGGTTTGGAGGCTTAAACTTAGCAAGTGTGAGATGCTGTTTAGCAGTTTGTGGCTCGAAATTGAAGATGCAGTTTTTGAGACCAGTAAGGAATTGTACCATAATGTAAGGGCAGGATGTTGCACATGTGAAATGCAAAGGAGAAGGATAGGAGGAAAACGAGGAGAAAGAGGGAGCCACAGGGAGGGAGTAACATTAGACATAAAGAGTTGATTGACAGCATCAGATGCCCCTAAGGTCAAGAAGAACAAAGAGTTTGTCACCAGTTTGATTAGCTGGTGTTACAAAGCTTGTTAATAACCTTGAGAAGTATTGTGGAGGAGTTGTGAAGGCCGGGAAAGAACCCAGTTTGGAGTATACTGAGGAAGTAAATGTATGGAGAATAGTATGGTTGTGGAGGTGAGGAGAAAGGCAAGCAGCAGCCTGACAGGAATATGGCGTCTGGAGGGTTTTTTTTTTTTTTTAAAGGATTGCAAAGTATAATGGACAGGGTGTATGTAGTTCATGAGAAGTCATATTTGCTCGTGAGAAATTTTCATGAAGGTGTAGAGACAAACTCCTTCCCTCTAAAAATGGGTGTACAGGAGAAGACAGCCTAGGAGGATGTAGGAGATTTAACCAGAGGAGTGTGTGAGGGGCCGCTAGCAAACTTGAGGCCCATCTGAGGTTGATGGTGGAGTGGATGTGGAGAAAGTGGACAGGAAAAGTGAAGAGGAAAAAGTACTCTTAGCACAATGGTGATTTGATTAACTTAAGACTTCAGTAAAGGACCAGCAAATAGAACACTTAATTTCTTTTCTTTTCTTTTATTTTTTTTTTTATAAATCATGCAATTTATTTATATTTTACCTTTTGAAAGCCAGAACATAACAAATTTCACTTTCTGGAAAGTCATCTTACTAGAAATAGATGAAGTGCACTTAATACAAGGAAATAAATTTTCTTGGTAGCCAGTGAGTAGCACATCTGCTCTCATCAGTTCCCTCAAATGAGGGTTTCGTCAAATTTCCCTCCTAATCTCTGCTGAGATGATTTCAATTTAGGGAGGTTCGAGTAAATTTTTTACACAAATCATAGTGAAGAAGCTGACCTTTAACATTTGGGTCCTCCCAAGTACACATTAGAAAAAACTATTTTATCCCAATGAGCCCCATCTTCACTGGTGACTAAGCATTGGCAGCTTTTTACTGGCAGGCAGGGAGAAACCAAAGCAGCAGTTACAGGCCCAAGCCCACTGTTACCTGAAACTCAGTCACTGACCAGAAAAAATTTCCATATTCAGAATAGATGTGTGACATGAAAGAAGAAACCTAAATCCATATGCCTTTTGGTCAATCAGAGGTTCTGCTTCTACAGATTAAGCTGATAGCTCTTAGCCTTATATTTATAAATATTTGTAAAATATGTTGAACTTCTAGCTTCTAAAGGTGCTAACTGAAGTTTCTAGTAGACAGCTTTTACTAACAACTGCTCGTCATGACATGGGCCTTATGAAGTGTGTCTCTTGGAGGAGACAGCAGAGTGCGATACTGGGTTTTCTGCAGCTGTCTCTGTGTTCAGAAAGCAGATTTCCAAATATGGATTCACATGTTAAAACCAGTGTCAATGAGGAAACCATCTGTGATACAAAAACAATGGTCAGTTTAATCTGAGTTACCAAGAAGAAGATTAAAAAAACGAGTATCCACTGGAGTCGCCTCTCCCTTTATTCTTCTGAGGACTCCTTTTCATGCATCAAGGACAAGAATGCAGGCAGGCTCCCAGAGAGGCAAACACGACCCAGTCATTTGAAAACACCTCATGAGTTTGAAAATTAGACTGTGGCCTCCCACCTCTCTCTTAGCTGACCCTTCTCTCCACTTACAGATTAAAGAAATTTCAACCTTCCTGACCTGGAAACACTTCACTAAAAAAATACACGTTTATGCATTATCCTAAAAAGGCACCAAGCAACCATTTAAGACTCAACCAGTTAATTCTAAGGATGTGCAGGAGTAGTAGGAAAATATCATTAATTAAAATTTCCAGCATCAGATCGTGCTGAACTCAGAACATTCACTCTGAGGACTTAGGAAACACAACCCCAGCTTGCAGCGGCTGTCACCAAAGCCCACACACCTCAGGGGCAAGGAAAGGAGAAGCTGGTTTTGTTGTGCTCTTTGTGACCCAGAAAAGGTCCTGGCTGGCCCGGAGGACCTGAGAGTTGAACGCTGGATGGGAGGAATGAGTGTGAAACAAGAACAGAGTAAGGTGAAGAAGCTGGATTCTCTTCCAGAGAATAGTCAGGAGCTCCAAGAAGCAAAAGAACCAGTCGACTAGACCCCGTGACAAGATTAACAGCAGGGAAGACAGCTTTGTCAAGAGCCCAAAGGAAAGGAGGGCTCTGATCTGGGGACTTTGTCAGAACTGACTCAGTCCTAAGGCCACAGATCACTTCCAGGTCTTTTGTACAGGTAAGGTGTAGGAGTTAAAGGTTTTAAGTTTAACACATAATGGAAGCTCTGTAACGTGAGACAGATGGCACAGACCCCACAGATAGGTTTTTTCGGCTTCAGACATTCCTGCAGGCATGCAAAGCAAAAGACATGTACACGGGGCACCTGCATGTGAAGCGGCCTAGGGGGTGGGCCTCCTTGCCCGCCAGGCCCGCTGCACACTGCCCTCAAGCTCTTGCTGTCGTGGCGCCATCTTGCTGTCCAGAAAACTTAATTTTTTAAAACCACTCTACAGTGTTTTTAAATTATCTATAGCTCTTAAACAGGCATGTATTAATATGCAGTAGTAAGTATTTTGTTATTCAAAACATCTTAAAGGAAAAGTTACATTTGTTTTTAATCTATCACATTACTGTTTTAACAGGTATTTTAAGCATCTGCTTGTGTTCATTGAAAAAATATTTATTAGTGTTATATATACTCAGAACTTAATAGTATACTTTTCAGAGTTAAACTGTAATTAGTCTGTTCTGCAGTAAATAAAGAGGTATACTTACAATATGTAGTTTAAACTACATCATGGGAAATTAGGAGGTTTCAATCTCACAGTATCTTACGTTTTGTCTTGCTTATAACTGAGTATCTGAAAATAGGAATTTATTTCTTACAGAGGCTGGGAAGTCCAAGGTCAGGGGACTGTATCTCATGAAAGCCTTTTTGCTGTTGGAGGCTCTGCAGTAGCAAGGGGATTAAACATACTGCTCAAGTCTCTTCCTTTTATAAAGCCACTAGTTCCCTTCTGATGATAACCCATTAATCCATGAGTGGATTAATCCATTCATGAGGTGCGGTGCCTATGGCTTAAGGAGTAGGGTGCCCGCCCTATATACTGGGGGGACGGTTTGGGGGATTGAGGGGGGGTGGTGGGTTCAAACCCTGCCCTGGCCAAAACTGCAAAAAAAAAAAAAAAATCCATTCATGAGGACAGAGCCCTCATGATCCATTCACTCCTTATAGGGCCACACCTCTCAGTATGGCCATATTGGGGATTAAGTTTCAATATGAGTTTTGAAGGGGACACTCAAACCATAGCACACAATAATAAAGTTGCCTTTTCCTATAGGAATTCTAGTAAACAAAGATTTCTGGAAAAACTGTATATCTAATACTATAAAGTCAAGTTTGTAACGTAAATCCAGAGTGGAATTACTTCCAACCCTGAAGCCATAGCAGTTGCTTGCCTTTTCACCACCAGTAAATTTTTCTTAATCATTCATAACAAATATTTGAAGCACCAACTACCCTGTGTATGTTAGGAGCATTGAAAGAACTTTAACTAATAGTGGACAGCCAATATGAGGTTCTCTAATTCATTGATTCCTGTTTCCATTTCTTCTCATGAAAATGTATCAGTTAGAAAAATAACCTATGTTTCTATATTGATGTAGCTATAGGAAAAAATTCAATTCCTGTTACTCCCACAATGCAGAATACTTCTGTGATCTCTGGATAGAAAAATGTGTAGGGATTTCTTCCCCACCTGCATCTGATGAGTTCTGACACCAGATTGTTCAGCAGCTACCAGCTGCGTGTCCTCTAACTCTATCCAGTTCTTGATGCTCTCTACCTGGAAATAGCATCAGATCCCCCAAGGTTGAGGTCTCTAGTCCCACAGGTCTGCCTCCATTTCCAACACTAGTCACGAATACTACTAGGTTGTCACCTATACTTCTTCCTTTCCATACTTGTTCTACTTAGGCCTGATTTTGAGGCTCAAACTTATAGTCAGTTATGTGCATTGAAGGTGTGCCTTTAGGTATCTGATGAAACAACAAAGAATAGAAACAAGTTAAAATGGGAAGCAACCAAAATTAATTGCTTTAAATGTCACCATAATGACTGCATCCAGAAATAATTTGGGTACAGGTGACACTAAGGAGTGGTGACTTAAAATTGCTCTGAATGCCAGGAAGCTTTCTACCTCTGCTCTTCTTGAGGTTGTCAAGATTGTTCTTGGTAGCTCAGAAGTCTCCTGGTGAAAAATGGGTTACTTTGAAGATCATTACATGATTGAACACATTATATGGTAAGATGACCTTAAAGTCTTGCAAGAACAATTGGAGTTAAATAAGGGTTTAATCACGGATCTTCATGGGCAAGTTTAATACTTAATGTTAATCCCCTAATAACATTTGAAAGATTTTTTTGCTTATACACGTAAGCAGTGTAAAGGTCAGGGGTACCGAGCCCTGCACAGTTAAAAGTCCACATACAACTTTTGACTTCCCAAAAACTTGACTACTGATAGCCTGCTGTTGACAGGAAGCCTTACTGATAACATGCACAGTTGATTAACACATATTTTTGTGTCGCATGTATTATATACTGTTCTTAAAGTAAGCTGCTGAATGTTAAGAAAATCATAAAGAAGAGAAAAGGTATTTACTGTTCATTAACTAGAAGTAGGTCATCATAAAGTTCTTTATCCTCATCATCTGAGGAAGAAGAGTTGGTCTTGCTGTCTCAGGGAGGCAGAGGCAGAAGAAAGTCCACACATAAATACACTTGTACTACTCAAGCACATCTTGTTAAGAGGCCAGCCGCTTACTCGTGTGCTTTCTAGAGAGGATCCGTAGTTATCCTAAGACTTAGAAAGCTTTTCGTGATCCTTTCCCAAGCCTTTGCATTTTGTCTTCCAGTACACCCGGTACAAAACTCATGTCAGAGTACCAGTTACACTTTTTTAAAGATATTTTACTCATCTTTATTTATTTATTTTGAAACAGAGTCTTGTTCTTTTGCCATAGGTAGAGTTGTAGCAATGTTATCATAGCTCAGACTCCTGGGTTCAAGCAATTTTTTGCCTCAGCCTCAGTCAGCTGGGGCTACAGGCACTGGCCACAATACCTAGCTAATTTTTCTGTATTATATTATAGTATGTCATATATAATACATATACCAGAGAACTTCCCAGGATAATGACTCACTGGAGCAATGGAGCTTGCTCTCCTTTCCCCAAAGTGCCTTTAGTTCATATGATATAAAAAAAAAGACACTGCTGTTTCACTGATATCATATATTATATTTTTCTATTTTATATATATCACATATCATAATATAACATACATATAATTGTTTGGCATTCATTGAGGATACAAAGAATTAGGTCACACTGATTGTATTTGTTAGGTAAAGTCCTTTTTAGAATTGTGTCCCCACTCCACCCCCCCATTATACTTTATTGAACTTGCTTTACCTTTCTATCTTAGTGCTCATTCTGCGTACATACTAATCTAATATACTTCTACTTCCAGAATGTTTTGTCAGGAGTTCATTATGACTTTTAACAGAATTTACCCACCTCGGAGTCCTCTCCTCACCATACGTGTGGACTTTTCTTATTTTTTGCCTCTGTCCCCCACCTCTCATAACTAACAGATTTTTAGTTCATTATTTTCAGGTTCTTGCTCTTTATCTGCTGTTGTAGAACAGGACTCTCTTAGACTTTGAATTTGTATTTATATATCTTACCTCTAGCCCAACCATATGCTCTAATAATACTTACCTAAAACACAAATCAACATTAGAGGTCTTTACAAAATAATGGATGTGGCCCTATTAAGGCTAATACTTTGCCTGAATTATGGGTCATAGAAATCTTTCAAAGGCTTAGCATTCCTATTAAGCTTGCCATAAGGAATAAAATTATAAATTGTATCATGTTGTATTTAGCAGTGGAAGAAATAAATGCTTATTCAGACATGGCTTTTCTTTTCTGAGACTATTACTGTTGTTAAGTGGATCTTATTAAAGAAAGACAGAACATATTTTCCTAAGATAAAAGTCTTTGTTTTATATAGTTTAAATGTAGGTAGCATCGTGGATGTGTGTGTTTAAATGTTTTAAGCTTTCCTGGTTGTATAAAGTACCTCAGACTCTCTCTCTACCTTGGTTTGCTTTATCTATGGAGAGTTGTTGCTGCTAAGCCAGGCATTATGATTAAGTAGAAGTATGTCAGATAGCATAATGGGAAACGCATGCAGGAAGGTACATGCAGCTTTTTCATCTTACTGTGTATCTTAACATTTGGACCCATGAGTTTGTCAGTGAAACAGCAGTGCCTTTTTTTTTTGACATATCATATGAACTAAAGGCACTTTGGGGAAAGGAGAGCAAGCTCCATTGCTCCAGTGAGTCATTATCCTGGGAAGTTCCCTAGTGGTTTTGGGCTTGTGAACATCTCTCTTTTTTGTGTTGGACTTAGCACAATGTCTGTGATGTTAAATGCTTACTAGCTGCCTGTTAAGTAACTGAAAGCCGAAGACTGAGGAAAGGAAGCACCATGGAGTTGAGGAAACTTTAAGGAATCTAAAAGTTAATAGTTGAACATGACTGGTAAGTAGAGTTCACATGGGCTTGTGTCACAAAGGGAGGTTGCTGGCATAGAGGAGAGGCAGTTGGCACGGGCATAAATGTCAGTCTAGGAAATTTTACTTCCATGGAGCAGGTGTGGGGAGCCATTTGCCTTCTCTGTCAGAAAAGCAGAAAGCACTGTCTCTCAACTGAGAGACTTAATGAAAGAATTGGTAAAATAGGTGTTGAGAACTGAGAAAGGAGAGGGGACAGGCTGTAATCAGATTTTAAAGCTGCAAGAAGTGGCTCTAATCCTTGGGCTGGGATCTGGAAGGGAAGAAAGTCTGTGGCAGTGGCATTGAGATCCTTGATGTGTTGCTGCTCCACTCGTACAGGAAGCTCAGGGCTCATAGGAGTGGATGCCAGCTGGCTCATTGGGGGTGCGTAGGGGCTACGCAAGAAACTGGCTCTAGAGGTGCTGGGAAAGAACTGTGGAGCCTGGGAGCAACTGCCTCTGGGAAGTGCTTGTCAAGAGGAGGACACATCCCAGCCTTTAGCCAGCTTTCGGGTGTGCCTTAATAACCCCTCTGTTTCTGCTCAGAGAGCTTCACAGAGAACCATCTGGCAAAGAAGTAGTTGTAGAGTCATAGACTATTTTAGAGGATGTGACAGGTCAGTTTGGAACTTCCTAAGTGTCACATCATCTTAAAGAAAAATTCTGAAAATGTTGGGAGAGTGTAATTTTTCTGCTAGCTATATAGAAGAAGTTGAAGTAGACCCCAGATTCACTTCTCTACTTAGATGTTCAAGATAGGTGTTTCAGGCATACCTTTTTAAAATAGAACTTCTGGTTCCTCATCTCTCAACTTTTATCACCTCATTAAGTGGAGCTGCCATTGTGTAACTCAAAAGCCTAAGTATCATGCTTTAACTTACTTTCTTTTACTTCCTATATCCATCTGATCATCATCCCCTGGCAGATTAACCTAACCTTTTCAGCCCTCTTATTACCCTACTCCAATACAGTTCGTCATCTTCTGTTGCCTAGACTGTATTAAAGCTCATGACCCACCTCATCATGCTGGTACCCCCAACAGCCCATCCACGTAATAGCAAAATGAATCTTTAGAACAAATCCTGTTCTTTCACTTCCCCCGTAAAAATCCCTTTATTTAAATTTAAATCAGTTAAGTTCTTTATCAGATTTATGTCTGCCAAAACTGGCAGGGAAGATGACAGCACTGATTGGTATTAAAATTCTTTATAAAATTTAGTCACTGTTTTTCTCTCTTCTCTACTGATTTATCATTCAGCTTTTGTTTCCCAAGTAAATTAGTCATGTATTTGTATGTATATGTGTTTGGAAAACCTTTTTTACCCAGTATTTAAAATTTACAGAAAATAAGAATCATTTTTTAAATGTATTGAGCAAGTTCATTTTTGTAAGGTGTTGGGAGTTGCAAAGAAAGTGAGTTGACCAATTGGATACATATGAGAAATTTTTTATAAGCAACATTTAAAAAAAAGACAAGATAGCACATGGTTATGTATAATCAGTGTCACCCAAAATAAGCATCATGAATTTATGAAAGTAAGATTATTATGTATGAGAATGCTTAGAAAATTCTGTATTCTGGCAGAAGAAAACCATCCATGTTGAATGAGGAACAGCACAGAATGCTTTTGGAGCTACAGGTTTTTACCATTGAGCAGGTTGTCCAGACATTTATGTTTCAAAAGTAATGGTATTTTTCATAATGTTTTAATCTTTACATAATAAGTTTTCATGGAAAGTACCAGGGAAATAATCATCTACCCTATGACCCCGCAACTCTACTCACAAGTTATTTAAGATAAACAGAAACTTTATATACACAAAAAATTCTCTTTGAAGAGAATTTTCTTAGTGGTTTTGTTTATGTATTCCAAAATGGGAAACACCCAATATCAGTAGCAGAAGGATGAATAAACCAACCATATTCTACTGAGCTATTACTACAAATGAACTACTGATACATATAGCAATATGGAGGCGTTTCATAAATTTTATACTCAGGGAAGGAAACTGAACACCAAAAAAAGTTATATGATTTCATTGTATAACTCTAGAACAGGCAGATTGAATTATGATGTTATAGAAATCAAATTGGGGTTGGGCTTAGACACAAGGAGATATTCTGGGTTGGGGGAAGTGTTCTGTGCCTGGATGTATATTTCATCAAAGCGATTGATCTTGGGATTCCACTACATGTAAAATACATCAGTTGTTTTTAAATGATTTTAAAGTATGAGACAAACACAAAGTGAGAAGTTATTAGATTTCAGACAATCACTTGAATTCAGCATTATAAAATATAATTTCATGACATTGTATTTTACAAAGAAGTAGCCAAAACATGTAAATATTTTTTAAAATTTTGTAATTAATATTTTGTTAGTAGAGGTACTTTCAGCTATAATTTCCCATTTCCATATGTGTGGTGACTCTGTGAACACCCTGTGTAATAAAATGTCTTCTCTTAAGACATACAGCTTCATTCTCTGTGAATATAGAGTGACTGGAGTAGTCAGAACTTCATAAAAAAGTGAAGCCCATTCTGAGGTGAGACCCTCTGGGTTCAAATTCCAGGTCTCCCAACTAAACCCTGTACTCTGCTCGGAGGTGTTAATACATCCACCTGCCATAATGGGCTGTCATCCAGTGGAGCATGCCATCATTCCAGCAGCTTCATATGGAAGACTGTGCGACACTTAGCGAAGGCTGCTCTCTAATTTTCATTCTCCTCTTGAGGCGATCTCTCTGCTCCGTGTTTAGTATCCAGCAGCCTGCAGATGGTACCTGTTTGCATGCACATGGTGTGCACACGGAGTTCTTCCATCATTTTTCTCTTTGGCTTTCCTTCCATATTTGATACATTACCTGCTAATGACTAGTTGTTTTGTTACTAAAGAGAAGCAGTTCAATTCACATGTGTTTCCAAGCACTTATTTTTTGTGCAAAACTCTTCATTTCTTCCTTAATAAAGGTAAATTTGCCCTCTTTATTTGTTGGAAATTTAAGGTTGTGCCACTTCTCACTATAGAAGATGACTTGGGGTATAACTACTGCTTTCTTCCTTTTTGTTTATATAGGATATAATTCATAATACTTCTGGCATTCTATTAATACCTAGAGTCTTTTAAAGAAAACACGATTCATTATTTTTGTTGTGTCTTGAACAAGTTGATGGGAGTTAAGTTACAATAGTTCCACAAGCATGCAAATATCTTCTCCCTGTGTTCTGCAAAGTAGTAGTGGTACACTAAACGTTGTTTATGATGTTTTCACATTATCTTTTTAATTTTAATGCTTAATGATTTATTAAAAGCTCACTGAGCCGTCCTGTTTAAATATAAATCATAGTTCACCGTTCACTGCTGTAATGCAAAGATAGAATTTTGTGTATCATCACAGCTGCAATAGAGAAGAGAACTGAGAACCTTGTCACTTATCCTGGTCCTGCCCCTTTTTTGAGTCAGGAAGGAACAAAATCGTATCAGAAAATTGTGTTGTTGGATTACTTAGCCAAGTTCTGAGGATTAGCTAATGCATAAAAGTTGGGGATACTTAGTTTCATCTCTACATAAACTTTTATTAAAAGATGGACCTTAATCTACTGCCTTCTTTCTTCCAGTGGCTAAAATTTATTCTGTAGGACTTAGACATTAGTGATTTAGAAATAAAATTAAAGATTTCTCATATTAGCTAGTCAGGGTGGTTCAATGTTTATAATCCCAGCACTCTGGGAGGCCAAGGCAGGTGGGATTGCCAGAGCTCAGGAGTTTGAGACCAGACTGAGGTAAAGCAAGACTTCATCTCAAAAAAATAGCCAAGTGTTGTAGTGGACACCTATAGTCGCAGCTACTTGGGAGACTGAGGCCTGCTTAAGCCCAAGAATTTGAGGTTGCTATGAGCTATAATGCCACTGCACTCTACCAAGGGCAACAAAGTAAGGCTGTCTCAAAAAAAAAAAAGAAAAAGATTTATCATATTATTTAAAAAATAAGCTTTAGCAAATAACTTGACAATGTGGCTGTATGGAGGTTAGGTGGTAATAAATAAGAAGCAAAAATAAACTCTAGACCAGGCAAAATGGCTAACACCTGAATCCTAGCACTCTGGGAGGCCAACGAAGAGGATCGCTTGAGCTCAGGAATTTGAAACTAGCCTTAGCAAGAATAAGACCTCATCTCTACTCAAAATAACAAAATAAAAAATTAAAAATTAGCCAGGTGTTTTGGTGGGTACTTTGTAGTCCCTAGTCCTAGCTACTTGGGAAGCTGAGATAGGAGGATCACCTGAACCTGGGAGTTTGAGATTGTTTTAAGCTAGGCTGAGACCTTGGAACTTTAGCCTGGGCAACAGAGTAAGACTCTGTCTCATAAAAAAGGGGGGCAGAGTTTAATTCTATTTACTGATTTGACTTTTGGAGTGTGATATTAAACTATAATTCAGGAAGAAACAAAATATAGTAGGTTTTCATGTAACATTGTGGGCAGGATCTTGGAAACTACAACTTGAAGCATACCAAGTCTAATAGCATTGAAGGCGGTGACTTACTCAAGGACCTGGCCTAAGTCAGTACTTAACATCCTGCTGTAATCTTGGTGTGATCCCTTGAGAAGTTAATGTTTAGGTTGAAGTTTGTGGTGACAGATAGGGTTTAGAAAGAGGAAGGGGTAGACCGACATACAAAGGAGCATTTACCAGTAGAGGGAATGGGAATAAGCATGCAGATGAGTAGTGAGGAAGGGTCTGGTTTGATTTTACAAGCTTTTATCTATCTTACAGATGCTTAACAAATGTGAGATAGGTTTGTTAAAAAGTAGAAGATTAACTGGTTTAACTCTTTAAGAAGATAGTTTGGGACCAGATCGTAGGTAAGGCTTAAATCTTTGGAATTTTTAGATAGTAATAAGAACCCTCTAAAGTGTTTGAGACATGAGAATGTTGAGGAATTGAGTATGAGGCAATGAATCTGGCCTTTGTGTATGGATTGATTGTAGGACAGACGTCCTTAGCAGCATATTGTAGTAGCTTTGGTAGTATATCAATGATGAGTAGAGCAAGGGTGGCTATAATAAATGGAAAGAGTGGGATAAAGCTAAAGTAAAGTGGGGGGCCTGCCCTTTTGACAGTCCGAGCTGATCTGGGTTTGTGCCTGTTATTGTAGCACAGTTGCCCCTTTTTTGCTTTTAAATGTTACCTGGTTTATCCAGTAAATCATATGGTGACCTTTAAAATAGATTGACATAGATTTGATAACACTTGGTAATCAATTAGGTTGTGGGAGGAAAGGAATGGTGTCCCAAGTGAGCAGAATGTACAGTCATTAGAAATTCTTATGATTTTTGTAACTTCACTAATTTTTTCCTTTATGGAGGTTTAAGTATAAGATTCCTGGTTCAGTGTGGTGGCTCACTCCCTAGCACTCTGGGAGGGTGAGGTGAGATGACTCCTTGAGCTCAAAAGAGTTTGAGACCAGTCTGAGGAAGAATGAGAGTCTATTTCTACTTTAAAAAAAAAAAAAAAGATACAAAAATTAGCCAGGCATTGTGGCACAAAGGTATAGTCTCAGCTACTTGGGAACCTGGGGCAACAAAGTGAGACTCTGTATCAAAAATAAAGTAAAATAAAATAAAATTCCCTTAGGTAAATACCACAGTAAAATCTTAGTATGTTTAAAGTTACATAGTTTTTTTTCTTTTAATGAACACATCTGAGTTTTGAAATATTTAGCAAAATGATAGATACTAAAGAAAATACACTATATTTAATCTTAACGTTTCTGTCCATTTCCATTTAAAAGCAGCACTTTTCAGGAGAACTTTAATAAATCAATGTAGCTTATATAAAAATTATCAAATAGAAATGTAGCCAGTAGTTGTTAAGAATATCCTGTGTAGGGCAGCGCCTGTAGCTCAAGGAGTAGGGCGCCAGCCCCATATGCTGGAGGTGGCGGTTCAAACCCAGCCCCAGCCAAAAAAAAAGAATATCCTATGTATCAGCATGCCATCACAGAGAGAATGGGCTCCTTATGTCTGCACCTTTTGGTTCCTGATTTTTTTCTCTCTGTTGAAACAGGTGGTTATACCTATTTTAAGGCTTGTGTGTAGATACACCTATGATATATGTGGACGATCTCAAATGCTTCTGTGTTTCCCACATGTAGGCAGAAGGAGAAGACAGCCTGAAGAAGATGCAGCTGATGGAGCTTGCGATTCTGAATGGCACCTACAGAGATGCCAACATTAAATCACGTAAGAGACTGAGGCTCAGGGTTACTGCTGTCTCAGCTATTTTATCTACCACGAACCTTTCTCCTTTTAGCAGTGTAACATGAGAAACCTTTAAATAAAGTATAAAGAGTTGAAGTAATTGTGTAACTAGATGTGGGACAGTTCTGTTTATAATGCTTTCATGAATTGAGGACAGTCTTGATTTTATTTTATGCCAGCATGTCTAAGTTTGGGGATTTGTAAACTTTTATTCTTTTAATGCAATTTTCAATTTCTCAATTTAAGTTTTAAGAAATTTCCTATTTGGTTAACTAGAGATTTAAGGCTTCCAACTTTTATGCAAGAAACAAAATTTTGAAAGCTTATTTCAAAATGCAAATTTAAAGCATATCCCAATGAAATCACCCTTGTGTTGAATCCTGTCCTTTTACTTTGCTTGCATGTTTTCCCTTGGATGTTATTTCCCTGTTGATTTCATATGTGAGTTCACAGAGATCAGTGGATGATAACTGTTTTTGAGTTCTGTTTTTTTTTTTTTATATGTGTATGTGCATGTTTGTATAAGTCATAAAAATATTCCTTTTTTATATTTAAAATAAAATAATGTGAAATCTACATTTTGAGACATCTAAGGTTTATACATGTCATTTCTATGACCATATTTTATATTTCAATAACTAATTTTTTGAAAGAAATAGAATTTTAAAGTCCTAGCCAGTTTTCCACAAGATAGATAACCCAGTGGATTTAGAAGTAGTTACTTTGCAAAGGGTTGACTTTAATTTACTCATGAGAATGTGAATATATCATTAATACTAGTTAGGAATTTAGAAATAGGACTAATTGTATTTTTTAATGAGGTTAACTTCTAAAGATGCAGATAATTTATATTAATTTGTATATATGTTACACACACACACATACCCTTTACAGTTACTCAACTAAATACAATGAAAATTATTCTTTCTTTAATTTGAAACTAAAGCTACTCTTGAGAAATATACCAAAACTGTGTTTCTGTGGACTCCAATTAAAAATTATTTTTAACGTCTTTTAATGCAAATATTTTCTTGTGCTTTTGCATGTACCTTTAGTCTTACGAAATCTTAAAAACACAGGTATATCAAATATATGAGCTAAATATAACCTATTTAATGGTCTCATTTTTTTTTACAGTGGCTTTTTAATTTTTGCACAGTTTTAATCACATTGGGAGAGGGAAAGCTGTTTGCATTTGATTGGTGTGCTTTGGCATTTTCGTGTGATTAGCGCATGTACTAATGATTTCCTTTTATTTTTCTTCTTTCCTGCTTTTTCCATTCTTTTTCCTACTCCCTTCTCATTTTCCCATATTTTGTACTGCTGTCTCTGTACCTCTTTCTAAATTTCTTTGCTTACTGTAGCAGCCCTTGCCTTTTCTCTTGCAGCAACAGCCCAGGCTGCTCCAAGGATCATTACTGGGCCTGCGCCTGTTCTCCCACCAGCTGCTCTGCGTACTCCTACGCCAGCTGGCCCTACCATAATGCCTTTGATCAGACAAATACAGACCGCTGTCATGCCAAACGGAACTCCTCACCCAACTGCTGCAATAGTTCCTCCAGGGCCCGAAGCTGGTTTAATCTACACACCTTATGAATACCCCTACACATTGGCACCAGCTACGTCAATCCTTGAGTACCCTATTGAACCTAGTGGTGTATTAGGTAAGTTCTTCTCACTATGTGGTTAAAGTCATTCTTCTTTATAAATGTTGCTGCCCCAGTCTTGGAAATGATTTTATTAGTTTTAGAGAGGGAAGACGTGTTTTGTTTAGGAAAGACAGAAACTTTATATTTCAGCCTCTTGTGAGGGCCCCTTTACATAATATGCATATACTAAATTATGTCTAAATAATCATACCTTAAATTTGTTAAGATCCACTTTGATAGCTCTAATCCACTTTGGTTGGGTAAATTTGTTATGTACGTTTTAAACAAAATACTTCATACACTTGAGGTCACTCTTTGAGTTTTAGGCTTCACCCATAGCCTATCAACTCTATCAGCTCCACCTCCCAGAGTTATATTTCTCTTGTCTCACAAACTTATTTAATTGTTGGCTAAATTTTAAATTTCTATGTGAATGTATTTTGCGATCTTTGTAAAATGTGTTTTTAATATTTATGATCACTTAAAATATGAAAAGAACCAGATAAATACAGTCATGCGTTGCTAACAACAGAGATGCAGTCTAAGAATTGCATCAGTAGGTGATGTCATTTTGTAAACAACATCTACAGAAACATAGATAATGTAGTCTACTGCACACCAAGGCTGTATGGCAGGGGTCCTCAAACTGTTTAAACAGGTGGTCAGGTCACTGTCCCTCACACCGTTGGAGGGCCGGACTGCGGGCCCCAGGACGACTCGGCTGCTAAGCAGGACAGGCAGTGGTGGCAAAAACACCTGGCGGGCTGGATAAATGTCCTAGGTGGGCTGCATGTGGCCCACGGGCCATAGTTTGAGGACACCTGTATGGTATAGCCATAATAATCTTGTGGGACCACTATTGTATGTGCAGCCAGCCCGTTGTTGGCCTGAATGTTATTTGACACATGACCGTAGTTGCAGTCTTAAGGTTTCAGTTTTTGTCTTTTGAAGTCCTAGTCAATATTAAACATGAGAAATATTCTTAATTTTAGTAGTACAGTATGGAATAGATGAATAAATACCAAGTCACTGAATTGAAAATCCCTTGAGGCAAAAATTAAAATAATACTATAATCGCTTGGTTTTTACATGAACAAAAAGTGGTATGCTTGCAAAAGACATTACTGATGCCTTTTTTTTATAGAGTGGATTGAAATGCCAGTCATGCCTGATATTTCAGCCCATTGACTTGCTGGATGAAGGACTAGAATACAGCAGCTGTTATAACACGACCAGTCAATGTGGAACAAACTTTCTGTGCAACCCCTTTGTTTTACCAGACAGAATTTGAATACTTTTTTCCCCCCTGAATTGTATATGACCTTGGTGCTGCATGCATGCTGTTGACTTTTAAGACTTTTATCTTTTAAGGGTTTTTTCCCAGCATTAATAATGGTTTATAAAAATTTAAAAGTCTTTAATGAACTGGAACACTAAGATTTAAACTCGGAAGTTCATTGTTCAGTTAAAGTGACAATGCTCTGTATGTTATCTGTGTGTGTGCATGCACTCAGGTGCCTTTTGTTTTATCAACAAATACATTTTATTGTACATGTTTTCCGTTTATCTCTAAATCATTGTATATAAGGTAATTATAGGTCAGAATTATACCACAGGTCTGTTTATGAGAGGCTTGTTTCTGTTGCACATTTTCTTGAAGCATTTTTAAAATAACATGTAACCTATAACCTTGTTTAAGTTTTCCTTTCTATTAATACTCTGTCCTGTGGTCCTGTGCATGCTCCTTCCCCCAGAACTCCTCTCTGCTGCACCCACAGCATCTGTTCCCGAGGAGTTTTGAGTCTTGACTTCTTGCAGGGCTGGAACTCTTAGCCACCAGCTGCTGTTTTAGCACTTTCAGCGCAAGATCTCCCTGATTTTGCCACATGGAATTAATTATACTTGGATATGATTAGCTTATCTAAAATGAATAAGGGGTGATGGACCAGTTTACTGCTTAGAAACAGCAAGAGGCACTGCAGTAAAATCTGTTTCTCATTGTAAAGCAACATGTTTTTTGTTTTGTTGGGAAGTTTTTATTATAAAAACTTAATTATTAGACTGACAAAGAGCAAAATACACTGATCCCTAATTGGCATTCATAAGGTGAATAGTTATGAGTACTAAATGGAAAAGATTTCATAATCTAATTTCTTGTGTTAGCACCTAAGCAATAAAATATGATATTGACCACTTAGAGAACTGAGAAAATTATTTTAAATTGCAAAGTTATAATTTGCACACAGATAACATGCATGCTATATATCAAGTCTCACATGAAATTATTTTAATATAAGCAGTGCCCTTCAAAACAGATGCAGACATGTGTGTTGGTAGTAGTGAGGAGATTGGTATTAGCATCAAATCTTCATTGGTGACTAATTTTTAATTCCCTTCCTTTTATCTTTAGGTATGGCTTTCCCAACGAAAGGCTAAGAATTCAAGAACGGTCTTAACTGAACCCTCATCAGATCTGAATTTAACAAATGCTTAGTCTCAGCAGCCTCCGGGGGAAAAAAAGCTTAGCCTAGCAGTCAGTGACTTACTTGCACTTTTTGCACATAGTTATAAAGTTATGTTATTAATTTGGTTTAGTCTGTAATATTACAAAGTAATGGTAATTTATAAAGGAGTGTATAGTAGTATACTGACTGCTAAGTGTACTATACTGTTTGCTTTACTAATCACCTAATTCATTGCAGTTCATACTTATTGACTCAAAGTTTAAAACCACAATCTGTAGGCTTTAAGAATTGCTTTTAAACCTTTTTAAGTGATAAACTCTGAAAGTGGTCTTAAGGTTAGCAAATAATTGTCAGTATTAAACATGGCATTATTTAAGTAGTCCTGCAAGAAAAGGCACTTCAGTGAATATGTGACTAGTAAAGCTTAAATATGTTTGGATCTAATAGAGTTCATGAAATACTGTAACTTGGGGCTTGTAAATGAATGGCTGAAATAGGTTAAGGCCAAGACGTTTGAAATGAATGCAATATTAATAGACACATATATACGTGACATTATGGTTAATTTTAAAACTACTGTGCCTTAACGTGTTTCTTAAACTTTTGTAGTAAATGAACAGTTGAAATCCATCTTGATAAACCTGCTGTTAATGTTTTTTTTTCCCCTTGTGAATGTTTTCTAACTTTGTCTTGGTAATTACAATTTAACTAGGTGCGGTGGCTACTAAAGTTCGAAGGCACGATATGCGTGTCCATCCTTACCAAAGGATTGTGACCGCAGACCGAGGTTAGTTTAGTTCTGCAGTTCTTGTTTATAAGAAATGTGTTGGGTGTTTGTAAAATTTGCAACACCACACCTGATGGAAAAATGTAACTGCTTACCTGCAGAATTTCTTTTCCTTTTCTAAATTCATTTGTAATAATTGACAGATTTAAGGGTTGGGTTTTTGTTTTGTTTTTTTCTCCCTTTATATTTTAACTTATTAAATTTTCTATTATAATACTATGATTTATTCCTACTAAACATGAATTAGTCAATTTGGAAAGCTATTAAATTTTCATGTTGCCATAATTATTTTTCAATAATAACTTTTGCTAAAATTTACCTTTTAATTGTTCTGAAATTTGGGGTTGGTATTGCAAAATGAATTGAACAGATGGTGCTTTAAAGAGAGAAGTAAAGGAATATATGCCTCCTGTATACTTTTGGAGAAAACTGAAGATTTAGTTTCCTTTTTTTTTTTTTTTTTTTTTAAGTAAAATATTTGAGCCACTGTGTAAACTTAAGGGTGTACATGTTTAGCACTTAGTTGAAATAAACAGGAAGGACTGTGAAGGTAACTTTCATGTAGTTGAATTTTTTTTTATACATTAGAAAGTCTCAATTCCCTTTTATTCTTACATTCTCTTGCCAAAATGGATCCTTTGATTTTTGTCATTTGCTGCTAAAATATATCCTCTGAAGGTAAACTGTCTCTTCAGTTCTGTGGTGATAAGAGATCCAGCTATTTGAATATCCTTTTTGACTATAACCTGTGACTGGAAAATAAGTCTTCATTTTTCTCCTTTACAACATTTGTAATTTGTGTCCTGTATATGCCCTTGGACCCTCTCATAAATTATTTATGCTTATTGAGGAGTGATATTTTCGGTTTATTGACATTGAATTCTTTTCTCAGTTTTTTATAACAAGGTGTGGGAATCTCAAGCATGGTAGAAAAGGATCTTTCGTAAGTTTCTATAATGGCATATTACCTACTAATTAAATTGATCAAGCCATTGATATTAGTGAGGGAAAAGTGATGAATTTATACCCCAATCATACATCTTCTGTGGATTTATGAAAGACTTTATAGTTTCCTTGGATAGACAACAACTGTTCCCCACATCAGAAATAAAATGTCTTCCCAAAGACATTATTGATATTTATTTAGTGTCATACCTAATTAAAGAGTCTTGAAGACTTCTAAACTAGTACACATTACTTGTGGTGATTTTTCAATGAACACAGTAGACCCCCAGCTCAGCGACTATCCGTGGAGATAATACTTCTTGTGGTTTGTACGACCATGTAGGCCACTTCTTTGGAGTCAGACCATGTTATCTAGGGATGGGGACATTTTTTTAAAAGTCACTTTAGTCTTAAAGAAACTGGATAACTTTTTGAATAATTTGAAGCTTTATTTATATTGCTAATATCTAAAATAGTTCTAAAGAGTATTTAAAGTAGTTACGCTAGTTTTTTTCCTGTTAATCTTTCCCTATCTGTCCCATTTTAGGAGATTTCTCACAGTTTTGTTTTAACACAATAATTGGCTTGTGTAATACTGCACTTCCTTGAGATATTTGAAAATATTAAAGGAATATTTTATTGTATTTGGAAAATTACAGCACATTCCATGCATGGCTCTTGTAGTTATGTGTTTTGATTAGTCCTGTCACTGTTTTTATTCAGAATGCAATGTCAGCAAACCGAAATGCTAATTTTTTTTTTTTTAAATAACAGAATACTTGTATTCTTATTATCACTGTATGTACTCATTGGGTCCAAGGGAGATGTCTGAAGTCCTTCAAACTTAAATTATTTTATGATACTACTGTTTTCTCTACTTTTGAGGTTTTTAAAAATTATTTTTAAAAATACTTTTTGAAAGAAGATTATTATAAGCATTCATTTAATGCAAGGAAATTCAGCCCTTGGACATATAACCATGTAATTCTATATGAGCAATTAGAGTACTACATGGTTGACTGATACTTAGTTCTTTACTAAAAACATACCCATCTCTATACGTATTTTAAAACTGAATTTGAAGCCTATAAAAGACCACTGACTTTTTAGTTATAATGAAGCATAAATGGTTTTGCACGATCAACATACCTGTATGTACTGTAGGTGGCCAGGACTTGGCAGAGGATGGATTCTAGGTGCACTGGTATATATATATAAATGGTAGTTTGGTTTGCTTGTATATTCCACACTCTAAAAAACATAATCAGAAATTTTTCTGAGTTAATGATTTTACAGAACCATCACTTATATAATTTGTATTAAGAAACTTAAACAATTTTAATGAAAATTTTAAGTAATATCAAAAAGGGCTTTAAGATTGTATTTTGGAATACTTGTGAAATAGTATGACTACGTCATGTTAAATATTTATTTTCTTTGATTTTGGAGCAACAGTTGTTTTAAATAAAATTCCACTTTTTAAGAAATTCAGGGAAGATTTGGTCACATTGAAGATACAATATTTTTGTAGTATTTATAAGCTGTTCTAAATAATAGACTTTAGAAAACATTTTTGTCATATGAAGGTAAATCAGTCCATTATATAGATCACTTAAACTCTGTGAACATGACACCTGCTGTTTTGATTTATGAAGTGGCACAGAATCTAACTTTGCACTGAGTATCCTTTTTACTCACATTTCCTCTGCCTTAGTCACATGGCAACAGTACAGAAAATTGTACCAAACCTCAGAATATAGTAGAAATAATTAAGCTGTTGAATAAGTCTTAAAATCATACTACTGTTAAGTGGACCAAGTTTGGTGAAGGAGGAATGTGACAGGTTGATGAAGGAAGGAACTACTCAAGGACGTTGGAATGATAACTTTTCCACTTGAGAACTACTTTATGTTTTACTGTAATTTTTTAAAATTTTTTGTTCTTTTTATTATTTTGCAAAAGAAAATAGTATTTACAGGTGGCTTCTTTAAAATATAAAAATATAAAGCAGGAATGTATATGAAATGTCAGATTTTATTGTATTTGCAGAGTATTAGCTTTGAAATTGAATAAAGAAAGCTGTTTGTAGTTTTAAAATGCCTTATTGGTATCAATTAGAAATTTCTTCTATTTTTTGATGTACTTAGAGCTTTTTGAGTATAGAATTTTAAATGGCAGGATTTTACAGTGTTTACATGCAAGTGCATTTTATAAGTGTTCTATATGTGTAAAATAGTATTTTCAACTGGAAAGTGGTGGCTAGTCCAAAACCCTGGCCTTTTTCTGGTTCCCATGATGTTGCCTACACTGATAGACTACAGTTTAGTATTGCTTTGTATCATGAGGCCAAGAAACTCCATGTTGTTTGTACATAGAATAATTGAAAAAGCAATAAACATTTATTGAACAAAAGAAACTGTTTGGCCCAGAGTTTATGTTGAACCAAATTGGTTATAGAAATTTAAATTTCTTTAGATTCATTTCTGTTAATCATCAGTTATTAATAATCACATCCATCATTAATAGTTGCTCTAATGCTTGCATCCAAGAGTATACTAATGCTTAATAGCAGTCAGAGACTGATACTGTGCTGACTGTTCCAGAATCCTGTATATCAAACCTATTCATTGTTGTTTTTCAATTTCCTTCATTGACTGCTACTAACTATTAGTTGTTAGTTGTATTTTATTTCTATTTTTTCCTGTTAACCAGTTTTTTTTTTTATTTTTTTGTGGGAGTGGGCTCCTCTTCATTTGTTCAAATCATGATATGAAATTGTCATGATTTTTATTGTATTCTGTAGATGGTGTCGATCAGTTTGTCAGAATTAAACATGCTTTTTTTTATTAGTTGTGATTAGTTTTTCATGTTGTCATTAAGCCGTCACTAGCTGAAACTAATCTCTTCTCTATCTTTTCTTTTCTTTTTTTTTGTTTTGTTTTTTGTTTCTAACCACCCAGCCGCCACCGGCAACTAACCTATGACCTTCTGACCTCTGAACTCTTCACCCAATGATGACCTGACCATGCCTGCCTGCTGATCAGTTAACTGGTAATCGCCTTTGCTTGCCTGTCGTCAGCGCAGCGAGCTGAGGCACTTGTCCGTTCGTCTTACCATCTAACCAAACAAAAGACAAAGAAATTGTCCTCCAACTCAGCTTTTTTCCTCCCCCCTGTTTGGGTGAAAGTGGTTCTAGAACCTGCACTGAATAGTAGTAAAGCAATAAGGCCCAATTCATCCCACAGCACTGATCATCTTTTAATGTCCCACCCTAAGCGAACGGTAAGAAGGCCTCTCTTAAGAAGGAGAGACAGATGGCCCTTAACTACTCCATGACAGAGGCAGTTACTGTGAGAGACTTGTAGGAATCCTCTTCTCATAGCAAAGTCAAAGCTCTCTCTGAATGTACTGTGTGATGATGCATCATGCATGAACCTTCGGTCAGGGATGTCATAGGTGAAGTGATTTCAAAAAGTATTCAAAATTTGATATGCTGTTTAGTCACTACAGTGCCCTCAAAGGGCAGAAGTTGCAGCCTTTTTTTATATTGCCTGCCAAAATTTGAAGTATTAGGAGCAAGTGTGCCATGAGAGAAAAACTTAACAAGGACTTTTGAAAAGTAATGCAAAGAACAAAACTGCAACACTATTTTTAAAAAGATAACTGAGTTAAAATTACCGAACCTTTATTTTCCGCCTTCTTAAAAAAATATATATGAGAACAAGGTACATGCATTATGTGTCACATTACTGGGCAAACTGTTCAAGTATTTTTTTTAAACCTCCCTGTATAGAAAAAATCATTAAGGATGTAAAAGCCATGCTTGCCTATTTGCTGTATACATGTAATGAAATTGTAGATAAAGTGTAGTGCATTGAAACAAATGAACAAAAAGTAGATACTTTTACTATACAAGGGTGCTGGTGCAGAAAAAAATATATATATTTTTGGAAATGTAGCATTTTATACTTTCAAGTGTTATAAAAAAAAAGAAAAAGAACAAAGAAACCCTTTATTTCATGAAATGATTTTTTCTGGTGGTTGTCAAGAAACAAAAGACCAAAAGAGCCTTTTTGTCTTTCTTTTTTATTTTTTAAGTATTGGAATAAGTCTAAAGAAAAGAAAGTGCCTTATTTTCCTTCATGGTCATTTAGTCGAGTGTCTGGTAAGATCAGCTCCTCCCTCAGAGTACGAGTCAATGCATGTTACTCAGCCGCCCAGTATGTGCAAGAAGAGACGAGGGAGACAGATGAGTTGATGATTTGAATTATATGATTTTTTGCCATGTTACCTTGATGCAAATTTGCCAAATCTGATACTGTGAAAAAATTTGATAACTTTTCTAATGTCTTGAATAGTAAGTTTTAAAACATCATTCTTTTAAAATTCATAATTGAGTACTTTTAGTTATTGCAGTCTTCAATGTTAGCCCCCAGAGAATTCTGAGATTAAAATTATGTGTGATCTGAATATCAGTTTATAGATAAAATTAGAGCCTTATTTTATTTGGAGATGGGGGATGCATTAGATTTTTTTTTAATTGGAGTTAATAGGATACCTAGCAAACTTTTTCACAAAAGTGAATCTTTGTGATTTTCATTCTGGAAAACACTTTTTAAATGACCCAAATTTAATCAGACTTGTTGGTGTCATGCCAGAGATGTAGTCTATCTCTCCTGGTTTCAGTAACCTCCCCTCCCCCTGAATACAAACCCTGCCTTTACACTGTAAAAGAATGTGAAAAACTAGCATCATTGTGCGTGTAAATACTCAACTACGTTTCAGCTTAAGCTTCTAATTTCTCTTGAAGTTCAAACAGTTTTGTAGTTGAAGCAATTTGTGCACAAACCTACATCTAAACACTTGAGTAAATAATGATTTACTGCTCAGTACCAGACTTGGCAAATCTCAAGTGACAGTGGATCCCCCTCTTATCAACTCGTCCCCTCTTCCACACCTTCCCAGCATCACAGTCAGAGGCCAGCAGGGAGCTCAGCCAGCACCTTCTTGGTCACCTCTCCACCATCTTGTCTCACTTGGAACCGTTTTCAGTTTATTTACTATGCAATAGACATTCATTGTTTTATATTCAGCTAGCTTTGGTTAACGTGCCACTGCTTTGTCTTTCTGTTACACATACAGTTGTTTTGATTTATTTACAATATATGCTGTGCCATTTTGATTTTTATATTGTTTGGTTGGTTGAATAAATTTGCGACACTCAAACACTTGAGGTGATAGTTGTTAAAAACAATACCAGTATTTGATCCAGTTTCATCTCAACTGTGTTATACCTGGACATTTTAGATGTTTATCAAAGGTCTTTTATGGGGAAGAAAGTAAATGTATAAAATAATAAATGTATGACATTTACAAGTAATGTTGGCTCTGAACAAACTTTTGAAAACTTAGTTGACAAAATTTTGGATCAACTGAAAAAAAAGCATGACTTTTGAAATCTCTGAATGCCTTGGTTCTCAGTATTATCATTCTTTATTGAATTTATTTCTTATTAAAATACGTAGTTTTTAAGATTTTTTTTCTGACAGTATTATGTAATTTTTTAGCGTGGGTAGGTGGGAGTGTCGCTTGTATGTTACCGTACAGCTGACATGTATTTTTGTCTATTCTTTATTATCTTAGTAGTTTCATGCTGTGTATGTACCATAACCAACCTATTGCCTATGAGAAACATGTAAGATAATGTATTTACAGCCATTGTTACAAGTTTATAATGTATTTTTCTATCTTGTTTTATATGTATGTTATATAACATTCAAAAAGAATTTTTTTCTTGATTGAGAAAAGGATACAAAATGCAAAATCCACAATTTTGATAACTGAAAATTGCCAATTGTTTTGCAGTACTTTATTATATTGGGTGTCTTGTCTTTTTTGGGCTTTAGTTAGCTGATGAATGAATACATTAGACACTTTTGGGTTTTAGTTGGGATTTTACATAGCTTGCATTTTAATTCTTTGGTTCTTTGCTGTTTCTATTAACCCATAGCATTATTTTAATAAATGTTATAATACCAACCTACTAACTCTGGACTATGTTTATTAACCTTTACGTGTTTAATTAAAATAAATAAAGACAAAAGAATGTAAAGTCTTGAGTTACTGGACTAACCCTGAAGAACGTGACCACAGATAAATAACCTAGCGTGACTTGTGTTTATGTTGTCTGTCAGCTGACAGTTCCGCACACTCCTGTTCAAGTGGCTTTGGTTATTCTGGTCTTTCACTTGGGGGGGGGGGCGGTGAGAGCAGCAGAGACGGGAACAAAGCAGCACTTGTCTGAGGGGTTCTCTCGTCTTGCCACTTGCCTGTCAGCATCTGCATTACTAATTCCACACTTTATTTTTCCTTCTCCAAAATAATCACTGTCTGCTCACAGCATAAAGAAAGAGTAAAGAGGTTCATTGTAATGATACATACCCAGAGAAACCAGTTTGATTCTTTGTTGAACCATTTCTTTTTAATTTCCGTAAATAGGTAATGTTAAGGTCACATTGTAAAGCAAAGAATCTGATGATATTTTGCCTTTATTTAGATTTTTGTTTCACTTTGACTTTTTCCTTCGTAAGCACTGAATTTGTTTAGCCAGCTGCTCCTATTAGGGGCGCTCAGTGTAGAGCCCCAAGCTGATGGGCTGTACCCCTGGTGGCGTCCAGCAGTGACGCAGCCCCGCCCTGCTCCCTGTGGAACCCTCAGCACATTACTGAGTTCTCTTCAGGTATTTTTTCACTCTCACCCACTTCCAAAATACAGTAAGACTAACTGCAGATCAGTTTAAGATTTCTTAAATATCCTTATGCTTCTCTTGGAGGCAGCCTGGGTACGTTGATCTCTAAGAGTGAATTCTTTACTTTAACTCTTGGTGCATTTCTGTTTCACAGATTAATAATTGCCTTTTCTGTGAAATAGTTCTAGATAAAGTTCTCAGGTCAAATATTTGCATTTGTAAATAGTATTTTATCTTTGTAGATTACACTTTATTTATTTGGAGTTCAAAAATTTGAGGCTGTTATGAGTTACAGGTAATAGAACACAAACTGTACCAACGTGACTTAACCAACCACTGTCCCCACATTTCGTATGTGTGTCTATCTATCTGTGTACACAAAACACATAGGAGTGATAACTGCTGACTTGATAACAATTGAGATCTCAGCTGCTGGGATCATGCAGACAAGTACAGGCATTCTCTGATGGGAGAGGCAGTAATACCAATAATACACTGGTAGTAATACTCTACTATCATTGGTAGATAAACATACATATGTATATTTTTTTTCCTCTCTTTTTATTGGGAGACAGACTGTTGCCTCGGCTAGAGTGCAGTGTCGTCATCGTAGCTCAACTTCAAGCTCACACTCGTGGGCTCAATCAGTCTTCCTGCTTCAGCCTCCTGAGTAGCAGTACCTTGAGGTGCTCCCTGGCTGATTTCCCCCCCACCTCCTCTGTTTTTAGTAGAGACCAGTCCTTTCTCAGCCGGTCTCAAACTCCTGACCTCAAGCAATCCATTGCCTCAGCCTGCCAGAGTGCTCAGGACTACAGATGAGAGCCACGGCACCTGGGTGGGAGGACACCATGTGTGTTCCCACTGCAGAGACAGTCTCAGGGCTCTCATCTCTGACAATTCAGAGAGTTTTTGGAGTTGCTAATAAGCACGTCATCGTGGAACCCTGGCACCTAAGTTCTAGTTGTATGTCATTTATTCTCTGAAGCCTGTGAATATGGTCTCATCTCATTCAGAGTTAAGGGTACTTTATGTATGATTATGTAACATTGTAACCTTTAATGTTGGAAAAATTGTAAAAGACAGTTTTAAAAGGTGGAAATAAGATTACAAGCCATACTTTTATGCAGGTTACAGTAGTATTAAACGTGTAATCAAGGCATGCCAAATCGCCTTGAATGGTAAAATTCTAGAGTCAGTTGATTGTTTTATACTATTATATGACAAAATAATTGAAACATTAAGCTTTCAGCCTCAAAGTTGATGAAATTGATGTACTTAGTTAAGCCTTTTTTAAAATTTTTTGTTTGTTTGTTTTTTTGTTTTGAGACAATCTCATTTTGTCGCCCTCAATAGGGCGCTGTGGTGTCACAGCTCACAGCAACCTTCAGCTCTTGGGCTTATGCAATTCTCTTGCCTCAGCCTCCCAAGTAGCTGAAACCACAGACGCCTGCCACAACACCCCACTATTATTATTAGTTTTGGGGGGGGGTTGTAGTTTGGCAGCCCCAGGCTGGGTTTGAACCCACCAGCACTGGTGTATGTGACTGGTGCCCTAGCCACTGAGCTACAGGTGCCGAACCCTTTTTTTAATACTTTAAGTGAAGTGTCAGGAAAACCTTAACAGAGAGCAGGTATTCATGTAACACTCCTGTGCAGTAGCCTGAGGTAGGGGCCACAAGAGGGGTCAGTACAGCTCCCTGTGTGGAAAACCGAGGTGTGTGTATGTACACAAAAGAAATAGCTGCTTACCATTTCTGAATAAGTACTAGGTAAATACAAAGGACTAGGCTTAAGTGAAATTGCTCATTACCAAATCAGGAAATCAATCTCTTTTTAATAACAAACTCTTAACACTTTATATCTTAAGTGACAGTCTAAAGTTTCTGTAGGTTGTGGTGGAGGCTCCTTTGGTTGTTTGGCTGGAATGAGATGTCTCTCTTTATTCTCGGATAAGCACTAGCTGTTAGGGCATTTCCAACAGGTGATTTTTGATAGAATTAAGCATACTGCCAAGTTATAATACATTATTTAGTAAAAATTACTCTCAAACTTCTTGGACTCACGGATTTTCTAAACAGGGTTTTTTAACATGGTTGCAAATTCTTCAGCACTTTTATTTAAAATGGAAAAAGTAATTTAACTCATTTCATGGATAATACTACTTTAGAAACATCCATATGGTATACATATGTGATTTTATCTGTGGTTTTTTTTAATATAAAATGATCTAAATTGAATTGCCTTTGTTAGGAAGAGACTTAACAATTATATGCATATATGCACACCTGGTCCTCAATGCTGAATCAAACTGGTTAACTTAAGCACAATACTCTTCCTCTCTGTGTTTCCGCTGCACTAATTGCCAGGGGTGGGGGAAAAGGAGGAGCTAATTTACAGAAGTAGGTGACAGGTGCAACAAATAACAAAATGCTGGTTCCACATTACTTGGAATTTTGCCGTCTCTCCTTAGCAAGATACCACACTGTGGGAAGATCTCAGCTAACAGGGTAAAAATTAATTTATATCCTTTTAAAAGTGCTATTGAGAAGTTTGGATTACCAAATATATCTTTTATGGTATATATTGTATGTACAGAACATTTAGGATTTTACCTGTGTGTGTATATATACATAAGCATATGTCTAGAAGTCGGAGTAGATGCCCCCAAATCACCCGGGAACGGAGAATTGTGCACATGACTGTATACCCAGTGCGATACACACTGGGAAGGGCGCGCGCC
This sequence comes from Galagoides demidoff, assembly GCA_963574575.1. Classification (NCBI taxonomy): domain Eukaryota; kingdom Metazoa; phylum Chordata; class Mammalia; order Primates; family Galagidae; genus Galagoides; species Galagoides demidoff. The sequence goes on from CAUYQV010187914.1 coordinate 34,236, forward strand.
ACGGCTCAAGTGACCTCTCAACCCCAGAAACTATTTGTATAAGTATCAGAATAAAGAATGCACACTTTTGTTTTAAATTTTTTATCAATGCTTTTAGCAAAGATTTAATAATCTGACATCTGTCATTTTACTTTTAAAAGATGAGCACATTTGCTCTGACTGCAGTGATTAAAGAAAATGGTAAACAGACTCAGCCGTGTTCTTCAGTTGGACTGTGCATCCAAAATTGTTACTTCTAATCACCTTTGAGAAATTTTGGTACAATTTTTTGTAGTTTTTAGAAGAAAGCAATGCTGAACAAATTTTAATTCAATCAGCTGTATATCCAGAGGGCTAGGGTGTTAGGGATTTCTTAAAATAGAGTTGGTGAAAAGATAATTGACAGTGGTTTGAAACCTTTCCTTTTACTGAGTTTTGTGACGCCTCGCTCCTCCAGTTGCCCAGGTTTCCCAGTCTTGCTCATATGCGCACCAGCCGCAGGATTCATAGCATTTTGCTTTTTAATCACTTGCCAACACTTACAGTTGGCAAAGAACTGATTACCAACATTAGACCTTAAAAAAAAATTGTATTTCACGAGGTCTGCTATTCCTCAAAGATAAACAGAAAGCTTAAGCCTGCACTCATGCGTAGTGGCCGTCCCCTGTAAACACCCTGCCCACCACGGCCCACTGCCCACCCTCCTCACCGTCCTGCCCTCCTGCCGTCCTCCTGCGCTCTCGGTTTTTCATCTTTTCTCTCCTCCCTGGGTCCCATGGACATCTGTGTTTGTCTCTCCTGATCCATAATGGAGGCTTCAAACGCCAAACTAGCTTCTTAAAAAGAATGATATTATGGGTTTTAATGTTTTCCCTCCAGCAAAATCAGATGAATATTTCTGAAATTATCAAAGATCTTAGTCACTATTATTCATGCATGCTGTTTTAATGTTTAATTATAGAAGACCTCCACTGAGTGGAGGCACTAGACATTTGGGTTACCTTCCTGAAGTAATTTATTTTTTATTACATGTCACTTCTTCATGGTAATTCTTTATGGTCGGTCTTCTTAGAGAGCTGTTAAACTAGCTCAGTGCCCATTGCTCAGTGGTTAGGGCGCCAGCTACACAGACTGGGGCTGGTGGGTTCAAACCCAGCTAGGACCTGCTAGACAACAGTGACAACAATAACAAAACAAACAAACAAAAAAATAGCCAGGCATTGTGGTGGGAGCCTTTAGTCCCAGCTACCTGGGAGGCTGAAGCAAGAGAATCACTTAAGCCCAAGAGTTTGAGGTTGCCATGAGCTGTGACACCACAGCACTCTACCAAGGGCAGACAGTGAGATTCTGTCTCAAAAAAAAGAAAGCAAGCTGTTTAACTGGCCAGGCGTGGTGGCTCACACCTGGAATCCTAGCACTCTGGGAGGCTGAGGTGGGTGGATTGCTTGAGCTCATGAGTTGGAGACAAGCCTGAGCAAGAGTGAGACCCCTGTCTCTACTAAAATTGAAAATCTGAGGCAAGAGGATCTTTTGAGCCCAAGAGTTCGAGGTTACTGTGAGCTATGATACCACAGCAATCTACCGAGGGCAAAAAAAAAAAAGCTGTTAAACAAATTGGACATCTAGCACTGTACCATAAATATATTGTATCTCAAGGATGATATTAGTCACTAGTTGGGGATTGCATCTTTCCAGAAAATATATATTAAGATGAATTTATTCAAGTTAAATGCCGTTTTGTGAATTACACAGTGTAAGACTCCTAAAGTGCTTCTGTTTCTGGCTGCACACCGGCTCCAGCTGCAGTGTCGAACAGCGTTAAAATATGCTGGGTCCTGGTTTACTTAATACATACTCCACAACATGCATTGGTTACTTAACTGGCATTAGTGAAAGTTACTACGCAGAAAAGTGAGAACAAAAGGAGAAGAAAATATTTGCAAGTGAATCCACAACTACTTTCTTGCAGAACTATTCAGTTGATACTAAAACTTCTTAAAACTGCTAAGGTTGGCAATGATGAAAGCGCCTTGACGGTATTTGAAACCGAGTTCTAAATGCTGCTTTTATCACAGTTTTAGTCTATAAAATTAAAACAGACTAGTGCAAGTGGAAAGGTGACTTGAATACATTTTAATTAAATGATTTATGTTAATGATGACGCTTTTATTGTTGTCTTCTCACTAAGTAAAAGGGCATTAAAAAGTCCACAGTTTAAACGGACTCTAGATTTCTAGGTGGTGGGAAGTGCAAAAATTTGCAGTTAAGTGAGTAGAGCACAGACTGAGGTGACTCCTGGAGCTTAAGATTTACACCCAGGTAAGAAAATCAGATGAGCAAATGGAACATACCAATGCCCCACCCTGAGTTCAGGCATCAGTTTTCAGGCTGCCAGCAGTAACACGGGTTTCAAATGAAAAAGTTCAGACACTGGGGAAGTTTGCTGTCACATGTGGAAGAGATCTGACTTCATAAATGTTGGTTCTCATGTGAGTTAGATGCCTCCCGTTGCTCTTGGAGTACATAATAAAAGCCACGTGGCATGGAGAGGCATGAAGAAATAGTATGAAGTCTGACTTTAGGTCCTCCAGAAGGCACTGCATTCACTGAATTCTATGAGAGTCCATTTGACAAAGACTGTACCACTCAAGGGGAGAAACCCTGATCTGATCAACACCAGTGACATCTGTACCATTAGGTTATTAGATACCAGATGGCCTTGTAAATAACCTGACTCCTTCAGAGAAGTGTCTCAGTCCATGGCTATAACAGAATACCCAAGGCTGAGTGGTTTATAAAGAAAATTTTATTAGGCCCATGATTCTGACGTCTGGAAAGTTCAAAATTGGGCAGCTTCATCTGGTGAGGGCCTTGTGTTTAATTCATGACAGAAAATACAAAAGGAAGTTCAGGTGAGTGCACAGTTTTAGCAGCTCAGCTCTCAGGAATCACTCCAGTCCCCTGGGAGGGACGACTCCTTGCTGAGTCCCAAAAACCTGACCCAAATACCCCCTGCTAGGCCCCAGCTCTGGGGACCAAATTTCCACGTGAGTTTTAGTGGGGACAGACCTCATCCAAACCACAGCGAACCCCAGTGTTTGTAAACTACCTGTCAAATTAGCATTATCCCCCTTCATCCTAGATCGTACTCGGTCTAAAAGTCAGAAGAAGTAAACCAGAAGGTGCTTTTAATTGTTATCTATAGAACTTTCCCTTTGAGTAAATATGCAATGAACTGTGTGCAGGAAGAGAACATGTCAAGGGCAATACTAGGAAGCTCATTCTTTTCTTAGCACTGTATCCCCTACATCCAAAGCGAAGTACTACTTTCTATAAGACTTCATTGAACAGAAATAATGGAAAAGAAAAATAGAAAAAACATGTCAAACAATATGAACTTGAAAAATGTAGTTGGATGCTACACCACCCCCCATTTCTTAAGTATTTTTTGTCTTCTAGAGCCAAAGGTGATGAAAGTAACACCAGCTGTGAGGTCTGTATCCATGCTAGCTGGTTGCTTGCTGAGAATTTGACAACAGTGTCAGAATGAGCCTTCTTGCCAATCAGCTTCAGCAGGCTGTAGGGAATGCATGGGGGGGAGTGTCTGTGCACTGGAGGCTCTCTCCATCATCAGCTCGAATTACTGTGGTCTTTCCCCTATGAAAATTTCTGAGGAGTAAAAAGTGTAGAATTGTGGTAATAGAATGAAAATACAGAACTACCAGAGGAAAAATTGATAAACCATACATAGAAAAGGATTGCAGTAGTAGTACCCCATCAGAAATCTTGTACTTGGTGGTACTCAAATTGATGAAGCCGACCCCCGCTGTTAACTTTGAGAGCTTAACTATACATGGCGTTAGTTAAATGCGCCAATATAATCAGTATGTGATTTACTAAAATCAGTAACATACAGTCAGTCAAAATAACTTTCTATCAAAATGCAGGAAAACCAAACTTTTATGCATCAGATTTATGTTACCACATGTGGTAGAGCCGTGTTATAGAGACTGAGCAACCGCTGGGCATCCACGGCTTCTCCAGAACAGCCCGACTGACAGACTTGGGACCTTTTGCTCATGTTGTTACAACTGGTATGCCTCAAATACGTAGTCTAGGTGGGCAGGCAAGATGGGAAATTTCAAATGAAGATACCTTTTATTTTAACAGTTTTACTGCCACCCTTTGTCAAGACTCTTCAATGACCCTAAGAAACTTAAAGGCAAAATATTTGTAAGAGGCCACAAGTCAAAACCCACGAGGAGAAGCATAACATGTCTGCCGGGGTTTACCCCAGAGCAATGTAAGCTTGCTACTCACCGTTGCACCAAGGATTTATTTTGTCAAACCATCCGATTGTCCCAAAGCTTGGTATGTTGCAAAGCAAACTGCGACATCTAACCTGCTCCTTAGGAGTTTCTGCGTTACTGTCAGTCGGCTATGAAGTCTGTACGGCCGTGGTCCAAATGGAGATTCAATTACGTATCTGTCTTAGGCCAAATTGAACTGGGACGTGGGGACTTGTAGAGAAGAGTCCTCTCCAGTGAGGTTCACGGTGTCCATTGTTTGTCTAGGGTTCCTTCCCTCACAGGAATGCCACAAACTACTAAGGGCTTTGGTTTTTTTAGACACTGGTGATGAAGTCTTTTTGGTTATTGGTTAAGCTCATTTTTTCCATTATATTTATGTTTTGAACACAGTAAATTGCATCTAAGTTTTTTCACATCACAGGATTTAAGGGGAATGATGAGTAAGGAGGCAGATAAAAAAACCACATGGGCACTGTGAGACTGAGCCAAATCCAACTTTGAACTCATGCTTATTTATTAAAATTCAAAATATGAGTGAAGAAAGAATTCCCAAAATAACTAAGCCATCTTATTCATTCTAATAGTAATTTATGTGCTGAGATGATTGGGCTGGATACTGGGCCGGGCCTCTGGGTAGACAAGAGTGAAGGAAATGTTCCCGCTTCAAACCCCTCCAGGTGCGGGGCTGGGAAGGACACGGGAAATACCAAAGCTGTGTGATGGGCACCCAGCAGCGCTCCGAGCCCTGATTTTGTGCGGGACGTCTAGTAAACCTTTTATTCTCTTGTGAAGAAGTGTGCTAAATGTTTGGCTAAACTTGAAACGTTTCTTGGCATAGGTTGTATTTGAAGTAACCTCATCCTCTAATATCGTAACTGATTTACAATTCACCAAACAAATACATAATATATATTACATATATATATATATATATATATATATATATTTTTTTTTTTTTGAGACAGGGTGTCAGTCACCCCAGCTCACTCACTGAAACCTCAAAGTCCAGGGCTCAAGCGATTCTCCCACCTCAGCCTCCCAGAGTGCTAGGATTACAGGCGTGAGCCACCATGCCTGCCTTCCCCCCTCCCCCCACCAATATTTTTTAAAAGTAAGTGTGTTTGAGGTGTTCAGTCCTAGGAGAAGTGCCATTTCTCTTCATCCATCCTCTCCATCTTCAGGGCTTGCTTGGAGAGGCATTTTCTGCCCCTGAAGGCCTTCCTGGGGCTTGTCTTCAGACCCAAAGCCAAGCCCTGGTCTGGGTGTAGCCCAGTGAGTTAACAGCTGTGGTCCTGCTGCTGAGTCCATGACTTTCACATGCCCTTGGGATACCCAGTACCGACCCTGAAATTCAACTACTCTCCTTAATCCTTTTGCCATGGTCACCGCCTGAGGAGAGGGGTTGTATCTAAAAATGGTAGCTTTGCTTTTAATCTTAGAGTTCTTACACTTTTAGAATAGCATTATTCTTCCCCGAAAATCGTTAGTCTTTTGTTAACTTGGCTCTGTGAAAGCAGTCTCGGATATGAGTGAAAGTATACCCAGAGTGCTCTTCAGAATGGGAGTCTCCCTTCTGTTTGATACCTCCAAGTGTTCAATTGCTATTGCAAAGTAAGTTATGGAATGAATAAATGTCACTTATGCCCTGTTACTTAAAGCTGTCCCTAGAATTCAAATGAGAGGCTGGGCTCTGAAATTGGAGTGGAAGCCACTGGCTGGAACTTCAGGGAAGGCGTCGTGCAGCAGGGAGGGAGGTGGCCGATTGCTGGATTCTAAGATCACTGAGCCTGAGTACATTATCAAGGCAGTGCCAAGGCTGTCTGTCCAAGCATCGGCTACTCCATCTGTAGAACTTAACTGTATTCCTCACCCACATTTCATTTCCAAGACTGTCTGAGGTAGGTAGTCACTCTAAGCAGACACCTATATTGTAATACGATTACTGAGAGGCACAGGGCATAGAGCAGTGATTGTGCCGTCAGAGGAATTTAGGTGTGCCACGAAAATTTTTAAAGATGATAAATTATTTGTGAAGGAAGTTTAAAGCACAGTATATTCCTTCTTCTCGTTTTTTTTTCTTGATCAGCATAATGAAAGTGTGCCACTGAAATTTAACTATAGGTTCAAGTATGCCTTGAGGTTGAAAAACACTGGTATAGACAATAGTTTGTCCCAGTTGCCATATCTAGGAGGTAACCCAGCATCTTTTTGCAAGCATCATAAATAAAAAGATGTAGAACACAAAAAAGGAGATCAAAGGCCCTTAGAAGTGAAAGCAACTTTGCTGATCACAGGGAATAACTAACACTCTATTGATCACAGACGAGAAAACAGATGCCCAGAGAGGAAGGCCCAGAAATGACGCTCCCAAGTTCATAGATGTGGTTGACAGATGGGGATAGAATCCCTTGTTGCAGCAAACCCTGGCAACAGGCCCAAAGGGTTGGCACCACCGAAGCAGGACAGTTTAGACATAAACGTACAGTTTTCTCAGAGGCCTCTGGCCTCAATGACATGAAGATCTCTACATAAAGCCCGTGCCTCATCTAGTTTATTTACTGTTCAACTAGTATTTGTAAAGAAAAAAATAAAAAACACAGACAACAAAAAGGCAGCTTTCCTAAATGTGTGTCCTACAGATGTCTGCTATTCTTGAGGACAGGAATTTGTTCAGCCTCTGGACATTGGCTTGGGAAGCAGGTGCATATGCAGAAAGCCTGAGCAGCTGGGCCCCTTTCTCAGACGCGGGGAGCAGCTTCTCCCGTCACTTCCTGTTTTCATCACTGCAGTAGCCTCTTGGTCCACTTCGTCTCCTACCTCTTGTTTATCCAAGTCATCCATCTTTATGCTTTCTGCCAAACTAACAAAATTTCCATCCATCCTTTTATGGACCATCCTACACACCCTGTCCAATTTTTCTCCACAAAGGAGAGGGTTAAGGAGGAGAAAGGGTGTGCTGGGAGGCCTGGGTCCTGTGCAAGCACGTAAGGGGCAGGTAGGTCCCCACTAGATGGCTTCCCAGAAGTTTTGAAGTCATGGCACGCTCAGAAAGTTATCTGTGAACAGCCAAAGAGGCCTCTGGTAGCTGGAGACAGGAGTTACCAGCTGAGCGAGCAGTATCTCAGATGCATTTACAATCCTTCCCCTGCATTCCAGGGGTGGGTGTGGGAAGAGCAGGGCTCCCTGTGGAAAGGCACACCCAGCATGACTGTCCATTCAAGGTACAAAGAAGTGGAGAGTTAAGACAGAATCTTAAAACTAGGATTGTTAATTAATTTACCTATTATATTTAGAACTACATGGCAAATGCCGCATATTTCACTACTTTAAATTTGTAACAACTTTTGGTAATAGGAAGTCAAGCTAACCTATGTATTTTTTTTTCCATTAAAACATAAGCTACTATTTATCAGAGATGAGTTTTGGCCTTCCCGATATCCAATAAGTTCTATTCATAAATCCTTGTTCACTTACTTATGACTTGAAGCAGTAGGTCATTTTATCAAGAGTTGACCTCTGGGAAATCATTTTACACCACTGTACGTGTTGGGGAGAAATCTACGGACTACTAAAAACTTAGACAACTCTGAGAATAGGAAAACTAGCATGTTTTCTCACTTTGATCCACAACGATAATGTTCCCATTATCAGGAATTTGAAGGACTATCAGGATTAACTAATTACCTGATCCAGAGCTACGTACTACTAATCTCCTTTGCTGGGGACTCGAATTGTTAATTGAAGATTTCCACTCAGCTGTGACGCTGCTGAAATAACTACATTTGTTCTTTTTTTCCTCTCGTAATATATTCAAATTCACCATTTAATTTTGTGGGATTTCAGTTTCTTTGAAACTAGCATTATTTGATTCTCTTCGTACGGAATTTAGTTCTCTGAGGATTATATGATCAAACATAGCAATCAGGAGGGTTCTGCTTTCACTATATTTAATATTCTTTAGACTGACAATTTATTTCTAGAGGAGGCATTCATACTACTGCTTTTATCAGAAAACCCAAACGTAATCGGGCCTGTACACTTAATAAAGATTTCGTATCCAATGTGGGTCTCTCCAAACCAAATAGCCATCTAAACGTAACTGAAATATTGCTATTAAAGCACAAGACCTCACCTAAATTGAGCCCTAGACTACAGACTCTTGTTATTTAACCTAAAAACCATTTATAGCAATAATTATTAGTAATACAATTAAAACGTATTATATTATAGTGTAATAATTAGAAATACAAGTGTCTCATTCCCTAAAACAAAATTTTAAAAATCACCTTACTGCTAATAATTTATACAATATTAAAAATCACACCACCAAATATATGTATGCTTATTTTTGCCCTAAACTGTATGTGAGGCTTCTAATGGAAGTCCGACTATTATTTCAACAACAAAATATTATTTTTGATGTACTTTCACAAATAAACTTTTGGAAAATATGGACTTAGGTTAGGACTGAGAGAATCAAAATACAGCAGTTCCCCCTCTCTGCAGCCGGTGTATCCCCCCAGTAGACTCCTGAAGCCATAGGCAGCCCAGGGGGACCCTGTATGCACTGTTTTTTTTTTCTCCCTATATAAACATACGTATTATAAACTTTTCCACTTAAAGGAAGCATTTTATAGCTTCTCTTTGTCATGTCTGAATTGCCAACATCACCACTCCTGCACTTGGGGACGATTACTGAGTAAAATAGGGTGACCTGAGCATAAGCAGTCTGTCTGCCAACAGAGACAGTCGCCGAGTGACTGGCGGGCGGCAGGTGCCCACAGCGCGGTGTGCAGGGCAGAGGGAGGGGGTCACATCCCAGGCAGGATGGTGTGAGATCTCATCATGCTACTCAGAATGGCTTGTCATTTAAAACTTACTGTTTTATTTCTGGAAGTTTCCATTTAATATTTTTGGACCACAGTTGATCCTGGATGACTGAAACCTCAGAAAGGGAAACCTGGATGGGCAGGGTGGGGGCGAGTCTTTGATCTTTCAACCACTTTTCAGTAATCAGGAGTGCAGAGCGTAGATTGAAAATGCATCCATCAAAGGGAAAAGCAAAAACACACACACACACATGCATCCATCAGCACAAGGCACCTGGTGGGACACGGCCACGATGAGGTCCATGAATCACCACCATGCATGCTCCTGTGGTGCTTACCGTCTTGGTCATCATCACTCAGAAACACCAGGGGAGGGAAGGGTAGGTTCTTTTTTTTTGAGACAGAGCCTCAAGCTGTCCCCCTGGGTAGAGTGCTGTGGCATCACTCACAGCAACCTCCAACTCCTGGGCTCAAGCGAGTCTCCTGCCTCCGCCTCCCAAGTAGCTGGGACCACAGACGCCCGCCACAGTGCCTGGCTATTTTTTTGGTTGTAGCCATCATTGTTGTTTGGTGGGCCGGGGCTGGGGATTCGAACCCACCACCTTAGGTATATGTGGCTGGGGCCGTAGCCACTTGAGCCACAGGTGCCGAGTCGAAGGGTAGGTTCTTTAAGCCAAGCTTACTCTCCTACTTCCCTTGGGGAGCTTGGCAACGTGACTTGCAGCCCCCCCTATTTCTCCATATGGCATTTGGTTTTCTTCTTTCTATCTAGGAAAGGTTGAAGTACCTGAATTGGCCTTGAGATCCCAATTCCCAAGTCCCTTCTTCTGGGTCTCTGTCGTATTGGATAGTGTGCTCTTGGCAATCTGTGTATGTTTTCAAATATTAAAGTGATCCCCCATCCCAGTTTATCACACTCACTGCCATGCTAGAAAAAAATGTTTTTTTCCTGGGGGCCACAGTGTTTTATTATGTCAAGAGACACATAAGTTATATGAGCTTCACTAGGCCCCAGGCTCAAAACTAGTGTAAATTAAAATCAATTCACATGGCAGTTAATGTGTTAAAGAACTAGGCATTTGTACCCCCTGTTATTTCCACTATAAAGAATTTTAGGTTAAACAGAAGTCGACTGTCCAGACAGCAGCCAACACACTAATGGCCAGCATACTGTGCCCAAGGGGACCCGGGTCTAGGCCTTGAGACATTGTTAAAGCCAATTTTTGCATAGCCGCAGTTATGTCTGGAGACCAATGGGGAAGGAAGGAAAGGGAGTTTTCCCTTCGTGGCCCAAGGGCGGCCCATTCCCCATCTACTAGGACACAACTGGGCTTCTAGTTTCTCAAACAAAAGATAAAACTGGCCCCATATACCAGGGGTGGTGGGTTCAAGCCCAGCTCTGGCCAAAACTGCAAAAATAAATAAATAAATAAAAATAAAAAAAAAAAGTAATTTTTTTGAGGGAGTAAGAAAGCACCTACACTTGTCAATCATTCAGAATTTCCCATTATAAACCTGAATATTTAAAGAGTTCTAGAAACATTTTTCTCACAGGGAAGCACGTCAGTATAACACAGGCTTTCTGGATTTATTTATTTCTCACTCTGGTGATTTTGGACAGGCAGCTTCATCCTCAAACCTCAGATGTCTCATCTATAAAATGGGGATAAATGTGTGCCTCCCTCACAGGGCTCTTGAGAGGATTAAATGAACTAATTAATTAAGCCCCTTAGTGTATTGCTTAGAGCTGATGTGTGTTCGGAATCTGTCATTATTATTTTCTTCTCTTATTTCCTGGTGCTGAATTAAGGACATGCGTACGAGGGGCATTATAAGACCCCTAAGAAATGCACATACGTAAGGGGCTACCCAGGCATCCTTCCACGTGTGAAGTAAGATGTTTCACATGTTTGTACATGATTACAGTCATTTATGTACTTTATAACTAAATGAAAGTAATCAAATAAAATCTAGCTGAATTCTTACCACAAATATAATATAAAAAGTCGTGATTGCCTAAAAAGTCACGACGAATGAAATGGTATTTAAACCATACATATCCTCATGTTAAATTCCATTTTGCATATTGCACAGACCTGGACCTTTCAAAGATAAACAGTAGCTGTGAACCTCGCAGCAATTAGACTAGCATATTCATTCCTGTGTGCTTTTCCCACCGACCGTGTCTCAGGTGAGACACAGACATGCCAACCCACTTTAATCAGTAATCGAGAGGGGACACAGCAGGAGCCAGCCTAGTGCCAACAGCCTCTGCTACTCACCAACGAACGTTCACAAAAACGCCTCTTAAACTTTTAAAGTTCTAAGTGTGGCTGGGAACTGTGCTCCCTCATGCCAAGATGCCACTAGCATGACCTGCAATGCCAGGGAAGCTAATGTCCTTTTTCACCGATGGTACAAATTGCCGCAAGCCTCTGCTTCTAAATGCTATGGGAGAGAAACACCAGCGAGAAAATAAGCGAATGAAGACCGAGGTCATCCTGATTACCCCGGCTATGCTCCCAGACAGCCCAACGCCGGCCACCTGGAAGGGAGAAACCTCTGGCACCTCACAAAACACGTTCCTGGCTGTCTCAGGAGGGGACTGACACTGCTCTTCCCTGGGGTCAGACTCAGGTGCTCCCAAGGCTCTTCCCGTGAGAGATGCATGATAGGACTTGAGGCCATTTAGGTGGGTCACACTTGCCCCTTTCGATAGGCAGAATAAGGGACCCCGTCTTGCACCCACTACTTGGTGGGCTTTTCTCAGCTCCTTATTGAGTACAGATTTTGCTTCCCTAGTTGTGCAGAGACCAGGCAGGAAGCAGAAGCGCCTGGACTCGGTCCAGAGGGGTGACCTGTGCAGAGAGCTACTGCATGGCCACGGTCTTAGGCCCCCAGGCTGCCAGTGTGTGCTGTTTTGCTTAGCAAGAGTTGAAGCCCCTCCGGAAAATGTGACAGGAAATGTAGGAACAATAATATACTCTTGAACTTCACATAAGCCTGATTTTAAAGAACTCGGAGAGGAAACCAAGAAGTGGGGGACAACAGACTGAAACTGACCCTGGGCCCCTGGGGGAGGGAGTCAGGCGAATTCAGTCCAAAGAAGGAGAGAATGACCCCGTTTGCTGGGGCTGGAGGAAGATGCTGTCGGTGGCCTTTCTATGTGTGAACTCTCAGGCTCTCTGGTCTTACGTAGTATATTCTACAGCTAAGCCAGTGTTCTAAGTCTACAGGTACCCAGTAGGACCTCCATAGCTGACCACCCCCCCACACTGACCACTTCCCCACATCGACCACCTCCCCACATTGACCACTGCTCTACACTGACCACCTCCCCACACTGACCACTGCCCTACACTCACCACCTCCCTACGCTGACCACCTCCCTACACAGACCATCTCCCTACACTGACCATCTCCCCACATTGACCACTGCCCTACACTGACTACCTCCCCACACTGACTGCCTCCCCACACTGCCCACCTCCCCACACTGCCCACCTACTTACACTGACCACCTCCCCCACTGACCACCTCCTCACTCTAACCACCTCCCCACCTTGACTACCTCCCTACACTGACCACCTCCTCACACTGACCACCTCCCCACCCTGACCACCTCCCCACACTGACCACCTCCTCACACTGACCACCTCCCCACCTTGACTACCTCCCCACACTGACCACCTCCTCACACTGACCACTTCCCCACACTGACCACTTCCCCACCCTGACTACCTCCCCCACTGACCACCTCCCCGCACTGACCAACTCCTCACACTTACCACCTCCCCACACTGACCATCTCTCCCCACTGACTATCTCCCTACATTGACCACCTCCCTACGCTGACCACGTCCTTGAGCTGACCAGACTCGTACCACATGCATCAGCACAGCAGGCCTCGTCCCTTATGTTGACCAGCTTGTTACTGTGCCTTGGGTGGTCACTTGTCAGAGACTCACTGTAGTTGTTTTTCTCTGAGTACAGTAGAGTATTTGTCACACACTAACAGCCTTCAGCGCAGGGTCCCAGCACAGAAGGCAGGCTGGGCACAGTCGCCCGCTGCGGTGTGAGGAAGGAGGCCTGCATGGACCCATCACTGCTGCAGGAATGTCCCAGAATGAATTGCTGAGGTTGTGAAGCTCTTTTTTAAAATCGTGACGGTCTCGTAAGAATGGTACTATAGGTCAACTGACCAGAATAATGAAACTGAGTGGAAAAGCAGGCAGGGACTCATGCTGGGGGCCTCATTTTTTACTCGGGATCTTATAAAAACTCTGTTTCCACGAAACCTGGATTTAAAAGTTAAGTGAAATGACAGCCTCCAACCGCATCATCATGAAGAAACCTCCAAGGCAGGAGGAGACAGGCGCGGCAGCGAAGTGGGAGTGGGAAACAGGCCAGGAGGGTTACGTCCAGGACTTTCACCAAAGGCTGCTGCCCTTTCAGTTCTCACCACAAGTTAGAATTAAATTCCACCTACTTCCCTCCCCGGGGTGCCCTGAAAGCTACGGAAGACACAGAAGATAGACGGCCCGGCCTGAGCCCAGCTCCCCAGCCAGACTCTTTCCCCAGCTTTAAGCATGTGCCTTCTATTTCCTCTGAGGACAAGACAGCATTTGTGTCCTCCTTTCGGCCAATTAACTTGTTTTTCATCCCTTAAGGCAGAACTGCCAAATGAGTTAGTTGGTTGCCTCTTCCAAGTGTTTCATGGCTCCCCAGACACGGGGCCTCTCTGCAGCTCTTCTTCTCTCCCGTCACCCATCCTCAAGTCTGTCTCCTCCGTTCTGCGCTGACATCCTTGGGAAGGAGCTGCGGGTTATTCATCTGAGATGCTCTTTATCTCAGCACCTAGAGCAGGTTCTAACACTGAGAAGATAATAAATGTTTGTTCTTAAAGTGAATGGGAACCTTCTGTTTCTGGTCATATAGCAGGCTGGGTACTCAGACACATGTTCCCACTGAAAACAGCAAAAGATTTTTAGTAAGATAGATTGTCCAGTTTTTAAAGCAACAACAAAATAACAAGAAAGTAAAAAACCCTCTGGCCAAAATTTAGATGATGGCAGGAACTTGGAGACATAACCACAGTACTGAGACTGGTTTTTGCTAAGGGGATATTTACCAAGCTGGGTAACTTGAGCCCCATAGGATCCTGGAGCCAACACCTGGGGTCCTCAGGGTGGGATTCCAACAAGAGACCCTCACCCACAGTGCTGGCGCTCCTTAGTATAAGGATAAGTTAGAAAGGACTTGTCCTCTCATTCAGACACACCAAAGACCTGAGTCTGAACGGTAGAGAGAGAAATGGCAAGGGCATCACTGTCCCTGGACGTTGGGGCACAGCCGCCTTTCCACCAGTTTGCAACCAGAATTCAGTTCACCTTGCTGGACTAAAAAAATAATCTAAGACAAAGATTTAGTTTAAAGAGGTACCTTTCTATCACCTCCAGAAACAAACACAGATCTTTTCTGGAAAAATCTTTTTTATCCCAGACCTTGGAATATACCATCAAATGTAACCCAGGAAAAAGCAACAGCTCACAATAAGAAAGAATAAATAAATGAATAGACAAACATAAATAAGGCAAGTGAGTGAAAACTGGAAAGTGTGTGGATATAAATATAATTACAGACGCATACATGGAATAAATATATATAAATTCAGAAGTAGACTCACAGGTGTTAGTTTGGAGAAGCATCAGACATAAAGTTTAATAAATTTAATGAAATGAAAGGCAAGCTTGTAAATATGTGTGGAGAACAAGAAACTATGAAAATGATCAAGTGCATATAAATAACGAATGGGACATCTATTAGTGAAAAATGTAAGAATTGACAGAAATACACCAATGAGTCTCTGTGGCAGAAGATTAGAGGCAGCTAAAGAGAGAACTAAGAGATTTTCCATAGGTGGCACAGATAGACAATATGAGTGAGAGGTTTTAAAATATGAAGGTTAAAACACTTCCCATATGTATCTTACAGGATTCCACAAGAAAAAAGAGGAATCCCTAGGCAAAGCCTGTTAAGGAGAGAGAACTCAGTTTCCCAAACTAGTGAAAAACACCAAATTATAGTTTCACGAAGGTCTATGAATTTAAAAAAAAATCAAATCTAGACTATTGAACTAAATTTTATCATTAATTAGAATATACTTAAAGAATAAGTACAGGGTTGATGCCTGTGGCTCAAGTGGCTAAGGCCCCAGCCACATACACCTGAGCTGGCGGGTTCGAATCCACCCCGGGTTCCACCAAACAACAACCATGGCTGCAACCAAAAAAAAAAAACAGCTGGGCAATGTGGCGGCACCTGTGGTCCCAGCTACTTGGGAGGCAGAGGCAGGAGAATCACTTGAGCCCAGGAGTTGGAGGTTGCTGTGAGCTGTGATGCCACAGCACCCTACTCAGGGCAACAGCTTGAGGCTCTGTCTCAAAAGAAAAAAGTACAAAATACAGTTTTAAATAAACCAAAAACTAAGAGAGAGTTTGTCAACAGACCCGAAGTCTAAATAATGTATTTCAGACAGAGGAAAAGTGGTCATTGATGAAATAGCTGACATTTAAACAGAAGTAAAGAGCATAAGCAGTTGTAAATAAGTTTTGATCATATAAAATAGTATTTTTAGTAGAGACGGGGTCTCACTTTCCCTCAGGCTGCTCTCAAACTCCTGAGCTCCAGGGACCTTCCCGCCTTGTCCCAGAGTGCTGGGGTTACAGACACTAGACCTGGCTGTTGGAGGACAACTTTACAGGGGATAGGGCAGGGTGAGGGGTGAGGGTCTGACAGGAGGTGATGTGAGCTCTGCGGGGAGTCTGTAGGCAACAGTCCTAAATCCCAGACATTCAGCAGTGGACCTCTTTGGAGGGAGACATTATTCTGTCTCCTAGAGAGCAGAAGAGAGGAAGAAAAGGGAAGCTGTAAATAAAGAAAAAAAAAAAAAAAGACCAAGCCTCTGTACGTTATGTAAAATCATATGTGGGTCTGTATAAAAAGTTATTTTTTTAGTTGAGACAGAGTCCTGGCCTGTGGCCTGGGGTAGCATCATTATAGCTAACTTCAACCTCAGATGCCTGGGCTAAGTGATGCTCCTGCCTCAGCTTCCCCAGTAGCTACGGGCCACTGGCTAATTTTTCTATTTTTAGTAGAGACAGGGTCTTGTTCTTGCTCAGGCTGGTCTCAAACTCCTGAGCTCAAGCTCCCACCTTGACGTCCCAGAGTGCTGGGATTACAGGTGTGAGCCACTGTGCCCGGCCAAAAGGAAGGTTTGAAGAGAAAAATATTGGAAAAAATAATAAGGAAGGAGAGGAGGAAGAGGAGGAAGTGGGAAGAAACCGATACTTTAGAGGGAAATTTTAAACGAGTAAAGCCATTCATGCCTTTGGGCAGGAAAAGGTATTTCACAGGAAAGCATTTGAAAATTAGATTTCTTTTATTATAGTTTGAGTTTCAGTTCTCTTTTTGGAAACAGAAAAGCAAGTAAAGGCATGGACAGGGATTTTTATTTTTAAAAAGTTCCCAAGGTGTTGGTTTCTAGAATAGAAACCTGCTACTCGCTCTTCATTATAGACTCAAAAATACTTTTCTTCTTTCTAAACTGATGTTCAGTGAACAGGCTGTGCCTGGCAGCCCGGCGGCCCTACCTGACGCTCTCCAATTGACAGGTGCTGGGGAGTCCTTAGAAAGCCCAGTGTCTCAAAGATGGAAATGAAAAAAAATTGCATCTAAAATAAAATTCTTAGAGGGAGAATCCCATGGAGAGAAATGAGCTGAAATTAGATATATAATGCCTATTTTTATCCTTTTTTTCTTGAAATTCAAATTTTCTGGAACCCAGAGCAAGATTACTATGTGAGATTTTCTCTTTAATTCATAAAGAGTTTTAAGAATAAAAACTTCCATTCTTTCTTTTCTTTTTCTCTCACATTTGAGACTAAAAGTGTTCTCACAAAGGCCACCAATGAACTAATTCTAGGTCTGAGTATCACAGGAGGGGGCTGACTGCAAGGTACCCCACATAGGCTCCCCGCCCCCCAGAGCTCAGGCATCCCGAGGTGAACCCCGTTATAAGCCTGTTTGCCATAACTAGAAAGCTGCCTGCAGTTGGCGGGGGGGAAGGATACAACATGTGAATAGTGTGGTGGGGAAGGTGGGGATTCCAGGCCTGCGTCTGGCCAGTGCTCAGGGTACAGAGCCCAGGGAGGCATGAGGCGAAGGCTCAGAACAGAGCTCTGGGCGAGGGTGACCCGGGGCGAGGGTGTCCCGGGGCTTGTTTAACTTGAGGCTCCAGGTGTTGTTGAAAGGTTTAAGTTTATTCCTTGGTTACGGATTTTATTTGGAATAGGCAGAAAAGAGAGAGCGTGTATTTGTGTGTTGTTAGAACTGTCCAGTCCAGGTAGGTTACAAAAGAGGTAATTATTGTTGCCAAGCTCTCGTTACTCTTGAGCCAGTCCATGTGGCTTATTCTGGAATTCCTCAGATACACCTGGGGCAGCCCCTGGCCATTGGCAGTGTACAGTGTGAAGTACTGTAGCTGGAAAAAACTAGGGGTCACCTCTAGCCCCACCCCTCGTCCAGTGCTAAGACCTCACACAACCCACACCCAGCCCCTTTACTCTTAAACTGTGGTAACTACACTGAATGACTTCTTCATCAATCAGTACAGACTTTCAGCCCTAATTATAAATGGAACTTTCTGTGTGTTTACTGAAATCTGTCTCGGGGACCTTCCCAGGCCCCAGAGCTGCTCTTTGGAGCTAGAGCTGCCCAGTCTCCTTCCAGCCTGTTAGGTCCTTCGAAAAGCCAGACATTCCCAAGTGTTTTTTCCCCAACCATTTTTCATATGGCAAATACCATCATAGTCTTATCTTTAACTGATGGAAAATTCAATCAGTCATGGTTTTATTCCAAACAATCTTTTGTACAAGAATACCACAGGACAACATGTGCCCCCAAATAACCACTTAGCTGCTACGACCTACACACTTTTGGACTACCAGGTTGTTTTCCTGTTGGAAAATAAGAAGTGCACAAGGAATAGATCAAAATAAGGGAACGTTTTCAGGAATGTAACTTGCCAGCGGCTGAAAGATGTTGAGTGGAAGCCGCGAGTGGGGCTGTGTAGGAGCTAAGGGCTATCGGGGGAGGAAGCAGTGTGAGGACGATGGAAGTCAAAGCTGTGCATTGTGGAAACCTGGCTGAAGCAGCAAGCCTGTCCCACACTTATCTGATTCTGGCTTCTTGAGGCATACGGAGCGCATGCCTAGACATTCCCTTTCTTTCTCTGATATTTGCGGTAAAGAAGTTATATGAGAATTAATGTGCTGCCTACAATTCTGAATTTGAACTCAGAAGTTCATACCTACTGTCAGATGCTCTTAATTAAAACCACTGAAAAGAGGACAAAAGGGCTGCGCCTGTGGCTCAGTGAGTAGGGCGCCGGCCCCATACACCAAGGGTGGCGGGTTCAAACCCAGCCCCAGCCAAACTGCAACAACAACGACAAAAAACAGCCGGCGGTTTTGGCAGGCACCTGTAGTCTCAACTACTCGGGAGGCTGAGGCAAAAGAATCGCCTAAGCCCAGGAGTTGGAGGTTGCTGTGAACTGTGATGCCACAGCACTCTACTGAGGGCGATAATGTGAGACTTTCTCTCTAAAAAAAAAAAAAAAGAAAAGAGGACAAAAGTGAAAAAAAGAAAGTTAGCACTACCTTATCTAGAAAACTAGTGAATTGAAAAAGCAGGAAGATTTGAAAGGTTAGCAGTTTTTCTAAGTATAATGTATCTCTTCCAAATAACAACATCTTTTTCATTATTATTCCGAAGGTGGCAATTAATAAATTTGAATACTGTAGGTGAGACTTTAATTTGGTTTGGAGCCTAAACCATTCCCAACATTTGAATGTGAGAAATTGTTATGTTAAAGTTTAAAAAAAGTTAAAAAGATTTGGTGCATTTAGGAACTAAAATTTCATCAATAAATAATAAGAAAAGAATTTTGCTTTTTGCTTAAAATATTTCATAAATTATCCACATATTTGGATAAAATTTTAAAAATGATTAGAAATCAACTTTCTCACGTTTTCAAATTTTCATTCTTTTTTGGGGGGGGGCAAAATCTGACTCTGTCGCCAAGGTTAGAGTGCCGTGATATCAGTCTACGTCACAGCAACCTCAAACTCCTGGGCCATCCTCCTGCCTCAGCTTCCCGAGTAGTTGCGACTACAGGTGTCCACCACAACACCCGGCTAGTTTTCTCTAGTTTTAGTAGAGATGGGGTCTTGCTTTTGCTCAGGCTGTTTTCTAATTCCTAAGCTCAAGGTATCCACCCACCTCAGCCTCCCAGGGTGCTAGGATTACAGGTGGGAGCCACTGAGACCAGCCTGTATTTTCAAATTTTCAACCTGGAACATCTTGTGAGTATGACATCATGCTATTGTTCTAGCTGCCAAGGGTGGGATTGAATAGGACTTAATCTTTGCTTTCCCAAAACTCAAAAACAAGGGCAGGAAGAGTGACAAGCAAGGTGTCCGGCTCAACAGAAGAGATATGCCCAAAATAAGTCAGGAGCAGAGGACAGGGGAGAAAGAAGAGGCCAGAGGGTTCCTGGGAAAGAGGATCCCGGCATGTTTTCTGTTTCATGGGTCAGTAAATTCCACCCCGGCCAACACACACACATGTGCTATTATTGCTAATTTGCTAATTTCTAACTCTTCAAATTACATTAAAAAAATACCATTGTCTAATATCACCATCATTTCATAAAGTAAAGGAAAGCTTAAGGATTTAAAGATATGGTTTCAGAATAAAGAACAATCCTTTATGTTGAATAAATTAATAAACTTTAGGAAGATTTGCTGTATTGTCTTTATTTTCTTAATTTCTCTAGAGTTTGGAGAGGAAGTTCGTCCTGGACCGGTAATGATGCCCAGAGCAGCTCCCACTGTTTAAATGGAAACATTATTTTGTATAAAAAAAGGGGTTTAAAATGTTGATTTTAAACAAAGAGATTACTTTTAATGAGGTCTTTGTCACCAAACCCTACCACCACCCCTCTCCACACGAAGCTGAAAGTGCCCCATCCCCAGAGAGGGGACACTCACTGCAGAGGCATCAGTGTGGGCACCTGTAGTTCCAGCTACTCAGGCAAAAGGATCACTTGAGCCCAAGAAAGAGTTTGAGGTTGCTGTGAGCAGTGATGATGCCATGGCACTGTACTCAGGATGACAGAGTGAGACTCTGTCTCAAAAAATAAAAGAGAGAGAGAGTATTTCTAATAATAATCTAAGTTTGTCTCCAATGGTGATGTGATAATGTTTTACACGGTTTATATGGGGAAATAGTTGGTGAATCTACATTAGCTTCCCTAGTCACTAAAGAACGTTTATGGAATGCTTATAGTCGATGCCCAGTTTTTCTTCGCCCCTGGGAAAGGGTCAAATAACATTACCCTGTACCATGAAATGAGGGATCTCCAAGTGCACTCCAGTGACAGGTGGGGAGGTGTCTTCTCTCCTGAGCTATTTATAATACAACAAGGTCTATCTGTCATTCCTGGAGATACGGACTCTTCGTCACAGCTTCACGCTTAGAGTACTGAGGCAGTACTGTGCTCCCTGAAATTCGGGATGTTGGGGCTGTGAGTGGGAGAAGTGGGTGTAGCTCATGGGAACCAGCAAACAAGTAACAGTCATCGAAACAGCTCTGACGCTGTGTCTCTCCCCACGGTTCACCAACCAGCTCCCTATTTGTCCCCATTTGAACTTGAAAGTAACAGAAAGAACTAGAATCTTTACTTTTCTCATTTTCACATGAAGAAAACTAAGGCTTAGAGGCTGACTGGCCTGCAGTCTTGAGGCTGACTGGCCTGCAGTCTTAAGGCTGCCCAGTGGATCCAAGGGCCTGGGGCTAGTACAGGCATTTGGGGCTGGAGCCACCACTGTGAAGCAGGGTTTTCTGAAATAGTTGGATCCACAAGGCGAGGACAGATGTCTAGATGAGAGGGACACAGCAGGGGAGGTTGCTTTATGACAGAGTGAGCCACATTCAAAATGATCCAAGACCCATGTGCTTCGGGACTACCAGATTCATGTTTGTGGCAAGCTCCAGGTTGAATGATGGATTGTGAGGCCGGACTTGGCATGTTGATGCTGAGCTTGCATGAAAATCCCACGAAGGAACCACTTGTCCACGTCCCCGGGAGGTGGTAAGGACGTTGCTGGGAACCTGTATGTCCCCAGTAACAGGCGCAGCTTCATTCTTGGGCCCTCCTCTGCTCGCTCCGATTCACAGGCTGTGTTTGGTTTCTCTTGGTCTCAGCTGGCTTGAGACTCTCAGGGTTCATCCTCTACTCCCTGGCCTCCATTGCTGCCTGTCCACTCGTGCATCTCCTGGTTCCCCCTTTCTGTTCTCAATGTCCAGTTTGCATACCTTGCCCCATTTGAATGTAACTTCTTGTGCCAGGACACTGCCCAGGCTACTAAAGGAAGGTGAGCTACTCTTGGCTCACATCAAGGCCTGGTTATCA
Organism: Galagoides demidoff; assembly: GCA_963574575.1. Classification (NCBI taxonomy): domain Eukaryota; kingdom Metazoa; phylum Chordata; class Mammalia; order Primates; family Galagidae; genus Galagoides; species Galagoides demidoff. Next base: position 55,889 of record CAUYQV010187914.1, read on the forward strand.
AAGATAGGAGAGAGGGGTAGGAACAAGGCTGTCCCGTCAGGAGGGGCCATGAGCACAGCAGCACCACAGAGGGCAGAGCTGGTGCAGTGTGGTTACCTTTGAGTACTTACCCAACACATCTGCAGTCCCAAGTGAGAGTCCTTGCTAACAACCCTGTAATGCAAACCGAGGTTGCCCCTACCAGAGCTCTCATTCCCCTCAGCTCACCAAAGCCAAGGTGAGGATCCCTGTCCCCACCTTGTTCTGACCTAAGGGCTTGGCCTTGCTGGGCACAGAACCGAGTTAAACCTGCCGGCTTCCAGGTGCACATCTGCTGGGAGCCGCCAGGTGCGTGCACTGTACTGCTGTGTCCAGCCCACTGCGGCACCAGCTCTGACTCTCTGTTTAGGGAGTACAGAGATGATGAATCCAACGCTTACACACTGCCCTCGGTAAGCTACTGTTATTCGCGAGCCTTCAAAAAATATGGCTTGCCCGAGAAGGCATTAGCGCTAAATTATCATTTATGTCTGTCACAGGGGTTGCAAATGTGTAATGAGATTCCAGAGTTAATGTTTTGTACAAAGCACTTAGGAGAGCCAGGATGAAATTGGTTCAGAATTCTGATGTGGTGTTTTAATTAAAGAGAGTTTCTAATCAAGGGTGGAGCAAAGGCTACTTAAAAATGTCAGTTCAGTGTCCAGTTCACTGGGCAGTGATGGGTGGGCAGCCTGTTCGGGGATCCTGCTGGCAGGAGTGAGTGTGGTGGCTGAGGGAACGCACTTTGGGTACAGGAGTGAGGTGATCTGCCTGGAGGTGCCACCTGGCCACCCCAGGCCTCTGTGCACAGCCTTGCCAGTGTCCCTGCATGCCTCGACCTGGTGTACTACCTTATACAAGAGCCACGTGTCAGTAGAATTGACAGGGCTGCAGATTTTGTTAAGACGAACCAGGCAGGTGGGCACACAGGTGTGACCTGCAGTGAGCTTCGACACCTCGGCCTCTGCTGTCTCTTCACGGGTCACTGGTGGCTTTGCAGGCTTGTTTCCCATTTCAGTTGGAGCCAGAATACTGCCGCTCGCTAATCTTACCATGCGCTGATAGGTCATTTCCTCTTGTAGGGACCTGGTCTGCCGAGGGGGCTACAGCCCCCGGTGCTCCCAGCTGCATTACTTAATGCAATAACGCTAATGGAGGTTGCCTGTTAAGAGTTTGAAGAGTGACCCTCCTCTTAAAAGGGTTAATGCGACACCCGACGTCTGGGTGGGAAGCAGCCGGTCGGTATCAGGCACAGCTCTCATTTCATTACTGCCGTCGCTGTGAAGCTAAATTTGAGCTTATGAAGTTAATTGAGTAAAATACTGAGAAACAGGCATCTTATCATGAGGTCTCAGGGACCAGCAGGTTTTGTGGGAATTGCTAATGCATGTGTTTGATGAAAGTGATTTATAGAGATTTCCTTGAATATTTAAAACGTGCAGGCTTAGGTAGCCTGCTTGCTACCCCATGTGTATCCTCTTAAGCATTAAAATGTTATAAAATCATCATAGTTTTTTTTTCTTTTTAAATCCAGGTCTCAATTCTCCTGTTGGTTGATATCTTGGTCATTTTACTGTTAAAGTGTATCAAGATCCACACAGGTGAAATGTTTTGGTGTGAGTTGAACCTGTAGATGAAAATGAGGTTTCCTCAGCCTAAAACGGGGCAGGGAGGCTCACAGGTGGGCAGAGGGAGGCAGGAGTTCTAGGTGGGCCACAGGGAAGGCACCCACCACCCCCTTTTCTCTTTCCTCAGCTCCTTTCCACTGCACCAGCCCCTCCATCTTCTAGTTCCTGAGATTCTCTTGGTCTGTGCTACCTTCCTGGGGAGTTGAATTTTGTCTTGCATTAAAATGCAAATTCCCTGGGAGAGAATACATTTAAACGTCATTGCTCACTGTAATCTTCTAGTGGGGCAGGGCCCAGCGCACTGGGTCAGTTCCTTTGAATTCAGAACTTTCCACAGTAAAGCTTCAATCACACGGATAACACAACTGTGAAACTATACCTTATATTGTAACGTTGCTAATTTAAATCAACTTTTTGTCACTTTTGTCTCATTCGTATTGTTTTAGTATAAAAGGCCAAATAATTTTTCCACTTTCATGCATGGTAGTCACCAAAATTATTTAGCTGCATTAGTTAATAAGAGTCTGTCATCCAGAAAACTAGTTTGCATTTCATTTAGGGAAAAGATTTTAATAATTAAATATAATCAATAGTGGAATTATTCTAGCAAATATCTGAATCTGGGAAAGATGTTGTCAATTTGTGCTTGGTGCTAGCACTATTTATTCCATTAATGGCTCTCATTTTAACAAGCTTAATCATCTTTACAGGTTTCTCTCTGATTCCCTTTTTAATTGTGTTGCTCATGTAAATGCCTCTGCAGTTTAATTACTAGGAGGCAGGAGGGAGGTATTTTCCCCGTGGATATTAGCATGAGGTGAGCCCCTTTGGTGCTCTCTCCATCACGCATACACCCACCGAGTTTTGGGGTGGGCTACCTAGTTTTTACAAAGCACTTCTGATTAAAGAAAACAAGGCAGATTCCAGTCTTAATTTCAGGACTCAGTCAAAAGACTGAGCTTGGTTAGCACCCAGCTCAGCACTCTGTTCCCTTCTATTCCTTTGGTGCCCATTGGAGCCCATCGGGAGGGATGCTGGGGGGGACGGTGTCAGCACACTTAGGCTGAGTCTTCCCTGTGGCACAGCCTTGGGCAAACAAACACCGAACTGCCTTACTCCAGGTGCTTATCAGGACGAAAACATGCACAGTTCCCACTGGACTATTGTACAGGACCGTCTTTGTCTGATTCTTACAACGTTGGTTTGAATGGTAATTGTTGAGGCTCTGCCCGCCTCTCACTGAGGGCGTGGCCACCCGGAGCATTAAGTTGTTAAGGACCCACAAGAGGGACTAGTATTCCTAAGTGACCACCGCAACCCTGGGGAAGCTGACAAAAGGGAGGACTGAGTCTCTCTGAAGGGTTCTCCCTCTCTCTCCCCCAGCTCATTGTAGGTGTCCTGGGAACCCAGTCTGGGAACCCTGCCCTGCCTGGGACCTACTGATGCTTGAGGTGAGGACATAGCTGGACTTGAATATTTATAATTACTTTCCTGTTATTTCTAACTTACAAAAGCAAAAAAAAATACTTTTGCTTATAGACTCTGACTTGAGATTTGCAAATTGTGTTTACACGTAGTGGAGATGAAATTTACTGACAATTAAATCGGCTTCTGAGAAGTGTAGGTGGCCCTCACCTGATCACCTGATCCTGCACAGCCAGGTTCTGGGACCAGCGGGACCCTCCCAGATGGAACCGACTCGGTGAGGGTGGACCGTGTGTGGGAGTGGCTCGGGTGCCCGTGGGCTGCACAGCGGAGTGCCCCAGCTTCCGCTCCTGCCCTGGGGAAGGCAGCCAAGCTGGATAGCTTGCTGCCCTGCACACGCTATGCTTTGAAAATCTTTAATAAACAGACATAACAAATTGCAAAACCTCGTTTCCACTTTCTGCGATGGTGCTGCTTGTTATCTGTCCCGCAGCAGCGACGGTGAAGGGCAGCTCGTGCCAGGCGCTGGGGTGCAGGGCGCAGAGGGGCCACCGGGCCTCCCCTCCGCCGGGCGCACCACCAGCCTCACGGGCAGGCGTGACCAGAGCGCAGCGGAAAAAGATGCTCCCACCACAAATTTACAGAGAAAATGGAATGAAAGCTGTTTTTCTTCAGTGCGTAGATTAAGGGGCGGGCAGGTGCGGAGGCTTGGAGCAAATTACAAGCCCAATGTCCCACTTGACTGCAGAGGACAGAAAACCTGCCCCGTCCCCCTGTGCGGCTGTCTGGTTTGGGGGTCCAAGGGCCACGTCTTGACAAGAGTCTTACTTGCTTTGAGGACTTTAAACAGCCATTAAATCTTCTTCCAAGAGGGGAGGGAGGGGAAAGCCGAGATAAAAGCGGTGACACACACGCTCAGATGAACTCACAGGAAATACGGGTCTGTCTTCAGTCAGGAAAAGTGTGCCAAGCTGTGGAGTGACACAAAGGGTAACTTCACGGTTGGGAGTCGCACAGCTCCGTGCTGTCAGAGGCGAGCATGGCCCAGAGCTCCACAGAGGCCACCATGACCCTGGAGCTGGGCGCAGGAGCCTGCCCTGGCTTCACGCTGCACTGGACTGGCCTGGGAGCTGCTGCGCTCAGAGGACGCATGGGCGCCACGGGAGTGATGTGGACCGTCCTATTTAGTAACATTGAACACGGTCACGGCTGCGAGACTGTGACCTCCCCTCCCAGCTGTATCGACTGAGTGCTGACCACTTGTGGAGCCAGAGCTTCATGCGCATCAGTGTCCCACAGGCCAGCGGCGCTGGAGTCTCCTGGAGGACTGGGGGACACACACTGCTGGGCCCACGCCCCAGAGCTTCCGACCCAGCAGGTCCGGGCGGAGCCTGAGGATTTCATCTGCAACCAGTTCCTAGGTCCCACCCACCTGGGGACTGCACTTGAAGAGCCACCGATCTACAAAAATTAATTTAATCCTCACAGTGAGCCTATAAGCTACCAGCACGGACTGTCCCCATCACACGGCTGAGAAAGCTGGGGTGGACAGGGTTAACCGACTCGGGTCTGCCCCTGAAGCCTGTGACTGCTTCACAACACACAGATACCGCTTTGCTTCACGTCTGCAAAGGTGGCCGTGCACTGAAGTGTCATCTTAAAGTCGTGGTGTTCAGTGAGGCCCCTAATCCAGGTATTTGTCTCGGCCCTTGAAAACTACTTCAGTGTTCTCATAATCTCTTAGTGTTCCCATAATCCTTCAGTGTTTCCCATAATCCCTTGGTGTTCCCATAATCCCTTGGGGGTTCCCACAATCCCTTGGTGTTTCCCGTAACCCCTGGGGTTCCCATAATCTCTTGGTGCTCTCATAATGAGTTTTCCCTCCTGCTGAGCCGGGGGCATCAAGTACCAAGAGTGGACTTGCAGCTCTATTTGATGGCCTCCTAATGAACCTGAACTCACTGACAAAACTTGTTCTATGGGAGCCTCTGCTCTTTGTAGAAACAGGACTCAGTATCCTTTGATGAGATCAAAGAAAGGTACCAGATCTTATTTCTGTTGTTTTTTGCTTAAAAGTGTTTTCCTTCCCTACCTTCATGGAAAGCAAGTTTTCATAGTTAATTAATTGCTAGTGAATTTAAATATTGTTCTTTCAGTATGTGTATTTTAATTCTAAGTGTAATGTTTTAGTTTGAAAAATCTTGAATGACAGATTGAATTCCAAGGTCATCTATAAAACACTTGAGAGAAACTCAGACTTTGAAAACCAGTAAACTGAATGGCCTCTATAATTTGATCTAGTTCTAGAACTGGTTGGAATTACAGGAGATCCTTCATCCATTATAAATCTACACTTGGTATTTGCCAAGGTTTCTTGTTTATCATTAAACATTCATTTCCAGACTCTGAATCTGGTCTCCAGACAGATGACAATCTCTTCTGTTTTCTCTAAAGGAATGCAACTGTAAAATAACCCAAGGGATAGGCCCACCTGGGAAGTGAAACCATTTTTTTAAGCTGGAAAACTTTTCTGATTTGCAGAAGAGGCATTTTTGTGAATGTACATATGACACTCTGCTATGGCTTTGACATTTGTCTCCTCTAAACCTCGTGTTGCAACCTGACCCTGTGTTGGAGGTAGGACCTAATGGGAGGAATTTGCTCTGTGTGTGGGTGCTCCCTTATGAATAGATTAGTGCCTTCCTCTGGAGGTGAGCAAGTTCTCTCTCTCTTAGTTCCCATAAGATCTGGTTGTTAAAGAGAGCTTGGCCCCTCCCTGCTCTCTCCTTCTTTCTCTTTTGCCGTGTGATCTCTGCACACGCCAACTTTCCCTCACCTTTTCCACCACAAGTAGAAGCAGCCTGAGGCCCTCTCCAGGGACAGATGTCCAATCTTGAACTTTTCAGTCATCAGAATCCTAAGCCAAATCAACTTTTTTTCTTTATCAATTCCCCAGCCTCAGATACTCCTTTCTAGCTAGATGAAAAGGGCTAAGACACCCAGATGAAAGGAAGAGACATAAGAAGCCTCTCCAAACTAGGTTGCTTACAACAGCAAGTGTTTATTCTCACACCCTCTGATCTGTGGGTCACCCAGTTTGGCTGATGTCGGCTGAAGGCAGCAGCCTTTAGGGTCTTGCTGTTGTCATGGTAGAGGAGTGGAGCACAAGGTGCCAGCCAAACCCACAGCACACACTAGCCCTCTGCTGTTTTGTGCCTGCTAAATTCACTGGGCAAAGCTGGGTTCATGGCCAAATTCACCTTGAGCCAGGGAAGTATATTCTCCTTGAGTGGATGGAGGTCACTTGAGTGGAAGAGAAAGTTTGCTGAACAATCATTGGCACCGTCAAACTTACTGTGTGTCACAGCTCCATTAAATACCCAATCACTTTCATGACAGATAAATTAAACTGGTGGTTTGCATAGTTTAAACCTACTTATTAGTTGCTTTCTTGCTAAAAAAAGTTAGCTGTAGGGTATGATGTGGTTGGACTTCGGCAGTTTTAATATTTTTCAATTTGATTCACAGTACTTAGCAAGGTCTCTAAAGCATTCAGTGATATGTTCTGCAAAGGGGCCTCTCTGTCTCTTTTTACTACTTCAGTTTTACCATAATTGGGAGACACAGGTTTTGGCTACAGGACACCAAAGATGAGAATTGTTTCAGGCAAAAACATCTATATCAGCGTCCTGTTTCAAGGTATTTGGAGAGAGGTGGGGGAGATGAGTCTGCCTGTGCGCTTCCTTCAAACTGCCTAGTGGCCCTCACAAAGATACGCGGACATTGGAACCTCCAGATCCTGCGGACGTGACTGCATTTGGAAGAGTCTTTGCATGTGTAATTAGTCACTGATCTTGAGATGAGATCGTCCTGGATCACTCAGGCAAGCCCTGAGTCTGTGACAAGTGTCTTTAAAAAGACAGAAGAGAAGACACACACAGAGAAGACCATGTGATAATGGGGGCAGAGACTGGGGTGATGTGGCCACAGGCTGAGGAATGCTTGGAGCCACCGGGAGCAAGGAGCAGCAGGAAGGATTCTCCCCTAAAGCCTCCAGAGGGAGTGTGGCCCTGCTGGCACCTTAGTTTGATTTCAGATTTCTGGCCTGCAGAACTGTGAGAGGCTAAATTTCTGTTGTCTTAAGATGGCAGTGGTAATTTCTTACAGCAGTCCTGGACTGAGGGATCAGCTGTAATGAACATGTAAGTGAGCAGACCTGAGACCTGAGACTTTTGTCCTTGGGACATCCTAGCAGATGGGCCTGGGCAGCACCCACCTGTGCTCCCAGCCTTGGCAAGAGAGGCACGTCCTTGCTTTTCCCTTTGGAAACTTTTTCAGGTAGCACTGTGAGCCCCGCCCACATCACCATCCTCCTGTCCAGCTTTTCTGCAGACATCCCTGTGGCTGTTTGAGGTTTTGGAGACACTTGTTCTAAATCCTCCTCTGTTGAGGTCTTGGGCACATCCTGGACAACACCCGGAGGAAGAAGGTCCGAGCAGATCACAGAGGAGAGGAAATGCTGCAAAGTCTGTGGTTTTATTACTCAGAGGAGACTTTCTGATAGAATTCTATTGACATTTTTCAATAAAAAAATTTTACAGACTTTTATGGATAGATTTTAGATTAACAGTAATACTACTTGAATTTAAACATGGCCCATGAAATCATCAAACTGTTGTTGCAACATTACATGTTTAATGTTAATGACACAAACAAATAAAAGAAACAACGGAATAAAGCTGTCTGCTTTGTTGTTTCAGGTGAGCCGAGCCCAGTGCTCAGTGAGATTTACCACCAGTAGTTAAAGCAGAACTGGTGCTGACAAAAGAGAGGATTACCAAGCTCTGCGCCCCCAGAGTTTCTCTCAGGTGACAAGGAGGAAGAGGTACACACAGTCACCAAAGAGCAGGACGTGACTTCCCTGCACCCGTCTCATTCCCATCTTCCTCCACTCGTCTTTCTCTGGCCTTTCTAACACAGTAACTGTCCCTCCAATTCCCATTCTCATTCCCTGGCTTGTGATTTCATTTTCTTCTCTGGTTCCCACCTGTTCTGCTCAGTGCGCCCTGCCCTGAGTCTCAGAGGCCGATGTCCTCTCTGACCTCAGCCCCTTGCCCTTCTCCACACTAGCCTGGTTCTTACCGTGACCTCCAGCCCAACTTCATGTTTTTGCACAAACTGGAAAAAGGCTTTTACCCTTTTTAGAAAAAGGTTTCCGCTCTGGATGGCCACAGACCCATATTGTTTTGGACTGAATGTTTGTGTTCCTGCCAAACTCACACGTTGAAATCCACACTCCCAAGGCGATGGTGCTAGGAGGTGATTAGGTGGTGAGGTTGGAGACCTCCTGATGGGATTAGGGCCCTTTCAAAAGAGACCCAGAGAGCTGTCTCGCCCTCTTTCTCATGCCTTTCTGCCATGTGAGGACATAGTCAGGAAACAGGAAAATAACCCCCACCAGAATGGGACCCTGTTGGCACCTGATCTCAGACTTCAGCCCACAGAATGGTGAGAAGTAAGTTTCTGTGGTTCCTAAGCCACCCACATTCTGGAACCCTGTTACAGTGGCCTGGATGGAAAAGGCACATGTGCTCAGAGCCTGGCCAAGGAGGATAAGCTGGACTTAGGCCCTTAGTCCTCCTGGCTGAGCTGCCTCATGCACACAGGAAAGGCACACTCCTTTGGGATCCCTGTCCTGGGGCCGTGGGCCCCCTTTCCTCAGTCCCTCTAGCTCACTGATCTTCACTAGCTTGTCCGCCACTGGTCCACCCTGCCAGCCTGGCAAACACGCTCTCTGTGGCATCTCTGAGCCCTTTTCCTCCTTGGCCGTTCCTTGCTGGGCTGAGCCCTGGGTCTGGGAGAAGATTGTGATGGTTGTGCCTTGGGATCCTCAGGCCTGTGTAGGTCGCTGGTAGGACAGCAGTGCCATTCACAGGACACCTGTTCCAAGAACACCATGAGGGTTGGTTGAATGGGTGAACGCTGCTTCCTCCCAGCCCACCATCCATCATCTCACATCCCCTCTCTCCACGCTGCCCTCTGCTGAAGGAGCTGTGCCCCAGGCAGGCCGACAGCCCGGATCCACGCAGAGGGACCAGCTTCCAGGATGGGGATGCTCTTTCACCCACCTCAACATGACCTCTCCTCACAGGCCCCACCGGACGTCTCACCGGCACCCAGCCCCTTCTCAGAGTTCCACCTGAGCGTCCGTTTCTTGGATGAGGATGTTTTAGCTCCCACCTTACTAGATTACTTTACGAAAACTCAGGGCCGTCTGAGTTGCTCCAGCTTCTGTGTTCTCCGTTTTCCCTGTATCCTCACACACATCAGCTCCTCCCCCATCTCAGCAGGAGCTGAGTTCTCTCTTCTCTACCCGGCCAACAATTCCACACACACCACTGATCAATGCAGGGGCATCTCCCCTGCAAACTTGCCCCACCAGTTCTTCCTGTGGATTTCATTTCTTGTCCTGGTTCTGGTCCCCATTTCCCCTGACCTGGCTTTTCCAACAGTTTCCAGCAGGTGGAACTTCCCCAGGAGCTGTGCTGAAAGAGCTCACCCGGGCTGTTAGTCGTCCCTCAAAAGCAAAGAGAAATGAACAAAGTCCACATCACAAAGTCCCAAAGCTGCAGATGGTGGCACAAGTGCAGAGGGAGGGGAACACTTATGGGCTGCCGGCAGGATGGCAAACTAATACAGCCTTTATGGGAAAAAAGTTTGGAGGATTCTCAAAGAGCTAAAAGCAGACCTTCCATTTGATACTACAACCTCATTACTAGGTATCTATCCAGACCACCTCCCCCCCCCAATCGTTTTGTCACAGGGACATTTATATTTGAATGTTTACGCAGCTCAATTCACAATTGCAAAGATGTAGGAACACCCCAAGTGTCCATCAACACAGGAACGAATCAATAAACTGGGGTGTATGTGGACCACGGACTACTCAGCCATTAGAAAGATGGAGACTTCTTCTTGTATTAACCTGGATGCAGTTAAAGAACATTCTCCTTAAGAAAGTATGTCAAGAATGGAAAAGCAACCGCCCTATGTACTCACTACTAATTTGAAACTAGTAGATGAAAAACTACAGGCTCATGAGAGAGAAAAACATAATTAAATTCAGGAAGTGGAGGTGGGGGGAGGTTTGGTGGGGTCCCATCTTTTGGGTACAATGTAGGGGTTTATGACACACCTCCTGGGTGACAATTGAACTACAACTGGGCTATACCTTACAAATATGGATAATGAAGCCTAATTGTTTGTACCTTCATGTTAATCTAAAATAAATTTTTATTTTAAAATGAATTTTTTAAAAAGCAAACAAACAGAAATAAAAGTTTAGTTTCTACTGATATACCATGGCCTGACCTTGAAGGGTCAACGGAAAACTACAGTCTTAATTTCCATAATAATTCTCTTCCCCCATTTTACTACAGCCAAATGGAAGTATTTTTTTATTTTTCAGTCATACGCTATGGTTTGAGCCTTTGTTTTTACTTGTGAGTTGCTCTTTATTCTCAATAGCGACACACCGAAGTGGTGTTCCCACAGGTCAGATTCATGGCTGCTCCTTTCTCTAAGCCTCGGCTCTGACTTCCCAGTGAGAAGCGACCCCTGCCTTCTCTGAATCTATGTGGCCTGTCATTATTTCTTCCCTGTGACCTTTCTTCCTTTGTCTTGTGACTCGGTTTGTATACTCATGTCTTACATTCCCTCCTGGACCCTATGCTTCCTTGGGGGCTTGTCTGCATGTGTCCAGAGCCTTAGCACAGACCCTTGCACATCAGAGATAAAAAAAAAAAAATTAACTCAGTGGTGCCTGGAGCCACACATGCTGCTGTGAACCACGGATGCCACCAGGAACCACGGCTCTTACATGACCCAGAAAATGTGCATGTTTTGATGGTGTTGAAACATAACTAGGGTGGTCTTTTTCCTGTCTTGATCCAACCTGGTCACATAGTGGCTTGTCTGTTGTTAGGTTTTATGAAATGGTTTGTGTTCAGCAAGAGGACTCCAGCTGGCAGCAGCACCAACACCGGGGGGGGGTTGGCTTCTCTGCTGTCCTCAGCGGGTATCTGCAGTGACTCAGGCCCTGTTACTGAGCATCAAGTGACCTCTTTGTAATGTTTGGTGATTGAAATCCTGAGGAAAATGACAGTGCCCACACCTTGGCATGGGTGTCACACCGTGCTGGGTAGCATCTCATCTCACAGGCCTCTGACTGGGTCCACCTGAGACAGCCGGTGGCCAGGACCGAGCTCGTTGTCTCTCTGGCTCGGCCTTTGTTTAAAATGATTTGGCCCAGGGGAGAGGGACCAGACTTCAGAGACTAAATCTGACGCAGGAGAAAGAAAAGGAGAGGCTGAAGGGACACCACTGCCCGGGCAGTGGACGTGGAGCTCCAGGATGGGAATCTGGGGGCTGAGAGCCTTCCCACTTTCCTATAGTTTCCTTAGAATTCCTGCTTCTCCTCACTTGCCACCCTTCTAAAAGTGGATCTGGCTCTGGGTAAATGTAAATGAATAATAAACCAGAGAAAAGCGGCTTGGCCACACAGAACTGGGAAATTGGAACAAAAACTCAGAGACATCTCGGAAGGGCCTAACAAGGCGAGTGTGGTCATCACGGTCCCTGCAGCTCACCTTGGTGTGACTAGAAATCTTCACAGAACGTGGAAGACTCTGGAACGCTTCAGCATAGAAGGTCTGTATGTCAGGTTTTAAAAATAACATATTAGACCAATTAGAAAACAAGCTTCTAGGTAATTAAAAACAGCACTACATACTTGGACACTGAAAATGTATTGCGAGCACCTGGAACGTTATATCACATTTCTGAACTTTTTTCATTGGCAAGACATCTTTCTCACGTAGTTGTGATGGAGATTAAACGTGGTGATGCGTGCATTTCCTGGCACACAAGAAATATGTGTTAAATAGTAGTCAACCATAAAAATAAGCCACCTGAAATTTCTGCCTCAATAAAAATATTTTCCGCATCTCTAACAAATTACCAATGTGACCATACTCTCTCTTCATAAGTGTTCTCCGTTGTAATGCCAAGGTCTTAAGTGAGTTTGTCTTATTTAGCCTGGATGCTAAAAGTTAAAAATAATTAGGCTGCAGGGGTCTGCAGAGCCACGGCGAGGCTGCACCCGCTGTCCTTGAAAAAGAAGCCGCAGCCTTCCTGGCTGACTCCGAGCCAGGGCAGGAGTCGCGGGTGGTGGGGCCGCTGCTCCCGGATCTGCCAGGTAAGCCTGGAAACAAATCTTCACTGCGAGGGTCTCACCTGCGTGTGGCCCGCCCGGCTTAGGGCACATCTGAAGGCACTTCCCAGTGTCGGGTCTTCAGCCCCAAAGGTGCCTGAGAGGCAGGGCATCCTCGGAGCCAGGTGTAGGAGAGGCCCGAACCGGCCTCCTGCTGGCGTGGTCCTGAAACGGACAGCACCTCCCCGGGCCCCCCAGCACCTAGACCTGGCGGAGCGCCCCCTAGAGGCCGGATGGTACTGCCCTCCACACCCCCAGGAGTGAAAGGGGATTCATAACTGCCAGGTAAAATGCCAGGTTGGAAGGAAAGCAAGGAGGTTGTGGGTACTTAGCACCTTTTGCAGCGGAGACACTACTTTTGACCTTCATCTAAGCCTTCTCCTCTGCAAGCTGTGTTTATCAGGGAATTGGATGGAGTTTCCTGAGGTTATGGAGCAGAACAAACTAACCAGTGTTAAAAAAAGTAATAACGTCTATGGCTTCCATTACATGTCCTCCAAGAACTAGTTAATGATGTTTTCTGCACTTTTGTCGGCTAGACCACACTGTGCCGTAGTCTGAGGCATCCGCCACTTATTAACTGAGAGTTAAGTCATTCTGAGCATGGCTGAAGTTGCCAGTGTTCACCTTTGGGAGTGATGCAGAAATGTACAATATAAATTTTAGATAACTTTTTTCTTTTTAAAACATGAAGTGCTTTGAGGATGGAAATAGTTACCTGGGGGCCTTATGATTGAAGATAGCAGTTGAAGTCTTAAATAATCCAGAGTGATTGGCTCTACCCTGGCTAAACACTCATCTGTTGAACACTGTGGTTTGCAAAATAATGGCCCCCGAAGTGGTCCTCATCCTAGTCCTCAGAACCCGTGAACATGTTAGGCTATATGGCAAACAGAAATTAAGGTTGTAAATGGAATTAAGGTTGGTAGTCAGCTGACCTTAAAATAGGGAGATTATGCTAGATTATCTGGGGGCGGGGGGGGAGGAGGCTCTAATTATAAAGGTCCTTGCATGTGGGAGAGGGAGTCAGAGAGTTAAGGTTGGATATGGGGACGTTGAAAGACTTGCCTGGCCATTCTGGCCATTCTTGGCAGTAAAGATGGAGGGGCCAAGAAATGTGGGAGGTTTCTAGAAGCTGGAAAAGGCAAGGAAATAGATTCCCCAGAGCCTCCATAAGGAACTAGCCCTGCCAATGGCACGGTCAGACGTCTCACCCCCAGAAGTATGAGATGACCAGTGTGGCTGGTTTAAGCCACTGTATCTCTGGTGATTCTCTGCAATGACAGGGAACTAATATCTCACCTGCCAAGTCCCAGGCTCTGTGTTGGGCCTGCCACATGGACTCCTGGCCTCATGGGGGAGGATGCTGGGCAGTTGTGGTGCAGCAAGGGCCAGTCCTCACCTTAGCTCCCGCTCAGCAGTGCTGTGACAGCCTGGCAACCCAGGGGGATAGGAAGCAGGGCTGGAAAATCACTGAACTTGGTGAGAAAGACATGGAACTCAGTGGAGAGGGAACAGCTATTTGAAATTGTGTATCCAGCCTCCTCTTCACTCCAATAAACTGTGTTACATATTAAAAATTTTTTTCCAACTGTCTGTTTTGACATTGTTACCAAACTTGAAAGGGGTCCAGCCTGGGTCCCTTGGCTTGCTGGAGAGTCAATGATAGAGACACAATGAGCACTGCCATGGAAGGGAGGGATTTTAATGTGAAAGATGTCTGTAGGGAGAATGGGAGAGAAAACTCAAATTCACCTCGACTGAGGGCAAGGGCTTCCACGGTGGGCTGGGGAGTGCAGGTTGGGCACTGGGGTTTGGGGCCACAGGACCTTCAGCTTGTCTGATCCAAGAAGGAACTGTTAGTGACTGGTAGTGAGTCCTGCAGGGAGACTAGTGAAGTCTGAGGGAGCTAAAGATAGCTTAGGAAGGGCATCATTAGGAAAGCCCATTGCAACATTATATAGTTGCAATTTAACTCCTTTCCAATCAATGCTTTCTTCTTGGGGCCAGCTTAATAGACTTTTGACCATGTAATCAGGCATGAGGTCATCCTAGGCATCTGTCCAAACAGCCTGGTCACCTAGGATGGCCAGAGTCTGGCCTCCTTTGACTGGCTTATGGGAGGACAGAGTCCTTACTTCCTGGTTTTGTGGGGTTCTCTTGCTTGGAATCATTGGGACTTTGGCACCCATGGGACCTATGAGAGAAATAAGCAGTTTGGGGTGGGGATGGGGATGGGATCTGAGGCAGGAAATGCTGACGTGAGTGAAGTGAACAAGCAGGTTAGAGCAAATTCCTGCATGTAAACCTAAATCTGGGCCCATGGGTGGCTTATGCCTGTCATCCCAGCACTTTGGAGGCCAAGGTGGGAGGATCATGTGAGGCTGGGAGTTTGAGACCAACCTGGGAAACACAGTGAGACTCTATCTCTACAAAAAAAAAACAGAAATAAAGAATTAGGCAGGTGTGGTGGTGGGCACCTGTAGTCCCAGCTACTTGGGAGGCTGAGGCAGGAGGAACTCTTGAGCCCAGGAATTTGAGGTTGCTGTGAGCTGTGATGATGCCAAGGTACTCCAGTCTAGGTAACAGGGCAAGATCTTATCTCAAAAAAGAAAACAAGCAAATAAACAAAAAAACAAAAACCAAACAAAACAAAATTTAAAAACCACCAAAACCTAAAAACCTTGATGGAGGGCTGGGGGAAATGAGAGGGAAGCTTTGCTGAGGTCAGCGGGAGCCCTATTGCCATCTCACTGCCACTGACTTCAGCCTTGGCTAGACCAGGCCACCACCTGCTCCCCCATTGGTGAGAACAGGGTGGGTGCTGCAAGCCCAAGGCTCTGGGGAGGCACCACCTTGGCACTGGAGACGCGTGTTCCACCCATTACACGGGGCCTATCATCTCAGGTGTGTGAGGCTGTCGGCAGGTGTGGCCCTGCCCACGGTCAGTCACCGCTCCTCACAAGGTCTCCAGTGGTTATGGCCTGACCTCGTAGGGCGAGTTTTTTTCTGTCCACATTTCCAGCTTGTAGAAAGTGCCCTCCTTTGCTTATCTTTCTGTTTTTCTCTTAGTAATCTGACCAAGTTCACCTGTTGGCTTATTTAGCCCTCTCTGCTGCGTGAGCCTCTGTGCCTGCCGTTTTCACGGGAAGGAGACGCAGTCCCTGCCCTCCTGGAGTTTATTTTCCAGCTTGTATTTTCCCAAGCCCATACATACATAAGTTTAGGAAGTGCTGGGCACCCAAGGACAAGGACAAGCCAGCAGGGAGGTCACATCTTCATAGCAGGGGACAGCCCCTGTGTGCTGGGACAGGTGGGATGGAGGCCACAGAACACAGAGGATGGGGCCCGGGCTTGGGGGGGGGCTGCAGAGTCCGGGTGGAGGTGAGTGAAGCCGCGGGCTCCAGACACAAGGGTCCTGTCCCTTACACATGAACCCCTCTTCACGTTTTTATGTAAATTATGAAGATGTTTCCAACTGAAGTAGAAAGGGAGGTATTTGGCCCGTCCAAGCGGTTGCCTTGGTTTTTTGTGTCCTTTGCATGTGAGACAAAGCCTGTGTCAAAGCCTTCTTTACGAATGCTGCTTAAAACTTACCTTCTGGTTGCAGAGAGCACTTGACACAGATGGCTAATGTTAAAGATGCCACTTTGAGCAAAGTTTTGACTTAGGGTTGAAATTGGTTGAGATGTGTGGTGATGCCTCCCAGTGGGGCAGGAATGAGAAAAATGTCATGATCCCATAATAAACCCATAATAACAGAAGCTTTAATTTACCAAATAACAGGTTCTTTATATTTTGCACAGAGATTGCTCTGTCAGAGCAGCTAGTGCATAAGATATGAAAAGGAACAATCTTTCCAGGTAATGTACGGAAAAATGTAATTTTGCAACACTTGATAGAGCAAGAGGATAGAAATTGTGATTGAGAGAGAATGTTGTTCTCTATTTAAAGAGCATGAATAGTACATGCAGAGAAAATATTTCCTGCTCTTTCTCTCTTTTTAAGAATTAAAAATGTAAAATTTAAAATGCAAAGAGAACATAAGAAGGTCCTGTTACAAGCAGGATGGAGAATGGAAAAAGGTGATTTAGATGGTCCCGGCTAAATTTAGCTTCTTTTATGAGCAGCTCATACAATTTCTTAGTGAGTAAACATTAAATGAATGAATGAAAGACAATTCTTCCCCAACTTAGTGGAAATTTGAAATTCTATCTTTAAAGATGATAGTGTAGAGGCTGGCTGTAGTGCCTCACACTTGCAATCCTAGCACTCCAGGAAGCTGAGGTGGGTGGACTGCTTGAGCTCAAGAGCTTATGTGTTTGAGATCAGCCTGAGCAAGAGCAATATCCTGTCTCTAAAACTAGCTGGGTGCTTGTAGTCCCAGTTACATGGGAGGCTGAAGCAAAAGGATCACTTAAGCCCAAAAGTTTGAGGTTTCTGTGAGCTATGATGACACGACACTCTACCCTGGGCAGCAAAGTGAGACTCTGTCTCAAAACAAACAAACAAAGCAAAACAATAGTATAGTGATATCTTGGTTATCTATAGTATAATAAATTACCCTAAAACTTAGCAGGTTCAAGTAACAAAGCTTTATTATCTCATTCTCTGTATGTGAGGAGTCTGGGTGAAGCTGACCTGGCTACCTTGGTCTCTGAGTCTCCCAGATGGCAGCAACCCAGGCACCAGCTGGGGCTGCAGTCTCATCTGTAGGCTCCACAGGGGAAACTCTCTTTCCAAGTTCACTTAGACGGTTGTTGGCAGGATGCGGCTCCTCGCTGGCTGTGGTCCCAAGGATGCCCTCATTCCTTGTCCTGTGGGGAGTCGCACCCCTTGGTCTCTCTGTACCTTTAACCTCACAAATGACATCCATAACTTTTGCTGTATTCTCTCTCTCTTTTTTTTTTTTTGGTTTTTTTGAGACAGTGTCTCAACTATGTCACCCTTGGTAGAGTGCCATGGCATCCCAGCTCACAGCAACCTCAAACTCTTGAGTTTAAGCTATCCTCTTGCCTCAGCCTACCAAGTAGCTGGGACTACAGGCACCTGCCACAACACCTGGCTATTTGTTGTTGTTGTTGTCATTGTTGTTTAGCAGGCCCAGGCTGTGTTCAAAGCTGCCAGCCCTGGTGCATGTAGCCAGCGCCCCAACCATTGAGTTACAGGTGCCGATTCTAGAAGCCAGTTACTGGGTCTCAGGCATGTTTGAGGGGATGAAATTATAGCAGAGGGTGAATGGCAGGAGGCAGGGCTCATTGGAGGCTCTGCTCAGAGGCCCCGCGTCCTGGGCAGTGTGTAACCCCTGCCTTTCCACATCTCCGTCTGTTAATGCTGCTTAGGCAGAGAAATTTGAAGTGAAATTTGAAATTTGAAATGATTTCCATATCATTTGATGGGACATCTGAAAGGATATTTTGAGCAAAAATATGTATTGATAGTTATGAAAGAGGGAAGGAGGGAGGCAGTGAGCTCTTTGAGAGATTCCAGGCCAAGCGTTAGATCTTAAGGACATTTTGAGTAAATTCTTACCTGGTCATAACTGCATTCCCCTTCCCCAGCCCTGGAGAAGGTCCTGTGAAAAGGTATCAGGTTTTCTCTTTTCAGAATCCTTGGTGATCAGCAGTCCAGTTATTTGGAGGCATCTGCTACCCTTCCCTCCAAGTTCTCTTTCAGGCACCCTTTGTGCTTACTACTCTCAGAAGAGGGGGTAACTGAGGGTAAATGTAGCGGTTGTGAATTCTGGGTTACAGATTTGGGTCAGCAAGAAATGTAAGCTGCTACAGTTGTCTAAAACCAGGCATCCTCAAACTACAGCCCGCAGGCCACATGCAGCCCACCTAGGACATTTATCTGGCCCACTGGGTGTTTTTGCTGCCACTGCCTGTTCTGCTTAGCAGCCGACTTGTCCCGGGGTCTGCAGTCCAGCCCTCCAACGGTCTGAAGGACAGTGAACTGGCCCCCTGTTTAAAAAGTTTGAGGACCCCTGTGACTAAAACCCTATTCATTTCTATTTTTCTAGATCTTAGTCAGCTTAGTTCTCCCACCCCTCTTTACCAGTCGCATCTGAGCTTTGCAGTGACTGTGCCTTAAGTCCTTGACTATTGCATGTCCAAATTTGCATCTGTAGAAATGTCCTCTACTCTGATGGTGCCCTGGGCTCTGTGGACCAGTCAAGTCTGCACGTGAGGTTCCTTGGGACTGGCCCTTTGCTTGTAGAATTCATCTTGTTGCTCTGGAAGCTGTAGCTCTGAGCAGCCCTGTGGCCATTTGCCCAGACTCGCTACAGAGCTGCCTTTCTGCTGGACTGGGCATTTTCCTAGTGCTCTACCAGACCAAGGGGCGCAGGTCTCCTGTCCCTGGGATCCTGCAGCCTCCCTGCCTCGCTGAGGTGTCCCCTCTCTGGGCTACCTGGGGAGTGAGGGGAAGGGGTCTTTCTCAGACACCTGACCTGACATCTGCCTCTCTTGGTTTTCCTTCTCAGCAAGTCGTTTCTGGACTGAGGGTGGGAAGCAGTGCTCTGAGCCCTCGGGGACTTCCCCAATCCTCTACTTGCTTTCTGTTTCCCTCAGGGCCATGCTGTGAAATTCTAAAGACAAAGGAACTCCTGGTCTTCTGCTTTCTGGGAGGCTGTAGATTTCCCCAGAATATTGGTGGCTGTAGATAGTAGTGCCGGTTGAGTGTTCTGGATGGACTTGAAATGGCCATGTGTGTGTGTGCATGTGTGTGCATGCACACGTGTCAGCAGGCATATGCCTGTGTTTGCAGGAGGGTGTGGATGTGTGAGTGTGTGCACTGGTTAACATCCAGCAGACATTTCCTGGCCACACAAAGGACATCATGACATCTCCAGTCCTCCTGGAGTTGGCTGAAAGTAACTGGGCAAGGGCTACTGAGAGGCTGGGGAATGTGGAAGAGCCAAGACTAAAAATAGGGGAGGTGTGGAGCGTGTGGAGCCAGCCCATGTGACAGAGAGACGGGAGAAGGGCAGACAGCACTTCCCTCCCTCCTGCAGTAGAGCTGTCAGGCAGTGGCCCAGCTGGGAGGAGGATGTCCTGGGTGGGAAGAGAGGCCAGAGGGATGGCCCTTGGCCTCAGGCCTCTGTGCAGTTGGACTGAAGCCCCTGATGGCTCCTGTAGGTTACTGCCTTGCTCTTGCCTCAATGCTGGGGGTTAGATGGCTCCAATCTCAAAGATTCCTGCAAGGACATTTGAATGAGTTCATGTTTTCAAACGTGCAATTTTTCTGGAAGGTTCTGGGCTAGGGAGAATCTACCTCTTTATAATTATACATAAAGAGAAATGACCACTTAAGGCAGGTGTCCTCAAACTATAGCCCGTGGGCCACATGCGACCGGGCTAGGACATTTATCCGGCCTGCTGGGTGTTTTTGCCACCGCTGCCAGTCCTTCTTAGCAGCCAACTTGTCCTGGGGCCCACAGTCCAGCCCTCCAATGGTCTGAGGGACAGTGAACTGGCCCCCAGTTTAAAAAGTTTGAGGACCCCTGACTTAAGGCTTATGAACAGAATGCTACAACCACATTTTTACCCAAATATTAACATTGGATTTCATACTTTGATTCTGGTAGAATAGTCAAATAGTAAACTTACAAAGACAATTAGATTGTATATTTTTAATTTAGTGATAGGGTCTCGTTGTGTTATCCTTAAAATCTGGGCCTCAAGCGTCCCAGAGTGCTGGGATTACAGGTGTGAACCACCATAGCTGGCCTAGATTGTGTACCATTTTATGATTTTTTATGATTTTTCCATCCCATTTCAGATGGCCATAGCCTTTTGTTTATTGTAATCATTTTGCTCACTGGTGAGGCTGTGAGGTCAGGCATGTGCAGTGCGTCCCCACACTTAGCCTTCATCCTGGACAGTCTTGCATGGCAGGCAACTTTGTGGGGAGGAAATGAAAGCAGAGAGAGAGATGAGGCCAGGTTCTCCGGGAGAATGGTGGAGGCTGGGCTTTCACAATCCAGGGTCCTGTGGTGTGAAACCTCTGCTCTTTCCTCCTCAGGAGTTCTGCCTTGCTTCCCTGTTCTGCGTGGGGCCCTATCACCTGCACCCCCGTCAGAGCTGCTGAGCAAGATGGAAGCTTTGGAAGGTCAGGACTTTGAACACTGTACACAATCAATAATTTTTTGAAAAGAATAGAAAATTAAACACATATAAATTAAGTAATGTGAATGATTAAATCTAAAATGCAAGTGGCTTTATGTTGAGGCTGAAAGTCTTTTTTAAAGAAAATGCAGTGTTTTGTAAGAATTTAATATTTGTAAAGAAATAATAATTTGCTAGGAATACAAATTCATGACCTACCACAGACAATACTGGACTTCTGACAAATAATGTTTGTTCAGACAGGGTGTTTTAAAGTTATGAATTATGTAATTTCTCCTTCAATGAGGAAAATAATTCAGATCTGATTGCATCTTTTTATAATGTCAAATGTGATATTTAACCATTTTCTTAGCGTCTCTGCTGGTAGAAACCAGGACTCCCTGGATAGATATATCCTCACTGGTTGGTCCATTCCAGTTAAGGGTCCTTCAAGATGCTCTCAAGAATGTTTCTAGGAAGGAGCAAAGAAATGCAGTTAGGTGGAGTGAGAAGGTTGCTGTGCTCCAAGCTTGGAGATGTGGAAATGTCGATTCTGTTGACCAGGAGCTGCCGAGCAGGGGACCACCCACCTCAGCAGGCATACAGGAAAACGCAGAGCCAGGAATGCCAGCACCCGAGACTGGGGGGTGGGGGGCAGTCAGGCCCCTGCGCCCCCCGGGAGGCGCTGTTGCAGCAGTATCCCGTCCTGCACCTGGAGAGCAGGCGGCTCCGGATAAACGCAGTTTCTGCTTTCTCAGAGTTACTGTTTAAAATAGGCCTAACTAATTCTATGCCCCGTACTGTACCATACCATAAACTCTGCATCGACTTGACATTAATTTTTTTTTTTTGAGACGGAGCCTCAAGCCATCCCCCTGGGTAGAGTGCCATGGCATCACAGCTCACAGCAACCTCCAACTCCTGGGCTCTAGCGAGTCTCCTGTCTCCGCCTCCCAAGTCGCTGGGACCACAGGCGTCCGCCACAACGCCCGGCCATTTTTTTGTTGCAGCCGTCATTGTTGTTTGACGGGCTCAGGCTGGGGATTCGAACCCGCCACCTTAGGTGTACGTGGCTGGCGCCTTAGCGGATTGAGCCATAGGCGCCGAACCAGACTTGACATTAATTAAAGAGCAAATTAAGACAGGTGAAAGCAACTATGATACAACTTTACCATATTATAAAACAGCTTTGTAAATACAGTGCACGGTACGATTTTAGCTAAATGGCAGTTGATAGACTTTTCATCTTTACTACCAGTTTTTTGTTTTTCTTTTAGAGACAGAGAGTCTCACTATATGGGTCTTGGCAGAGTGTGGTGGCGTCACAGCTCCTGGGCTTAGGCGATCCTCCTGCCTCAGCCTCCCGAGTAGATGGGACTACAGGCGCCCGCCTCAATACGCGGCTATTTTTTGTTGCAGTTTGGCCCGAACGTGCCCCCCTTAGGGACATGGGGCTGGCGCCCTACCCACTGAGCTACCGGCGCGGCCCTACTACCACCTTTTTTTAAACTTTAGGTAACGCATGTTAACATTAGGCTGTTACGGAAGGCACGCAGGAGTGACGCGAGAGTGACGCAGTGACGCAGAGTGACGCGGGCGCCCAGCCGCAGCGCGCAGTTCCAGCCCGGGGTGCCCAGGCGCTTGAGCTCCGGCTAACAGGCTTGCCTAGGCCGGGTCTGCACCCGGGAGAACAAGGCTCAGAGCAGTAACGCAGCTTCCTTAGGACTCCACCAGGACCCCGGGATTTGTGCTCAGGTACTCTGACTTTTGAATATATGGTCTTTGTCCCAAATCAGCCGTGTCTTTCTTTGAAATCTGGACATTGTTCTTAAAAGTTATGTAAATCTTTTATTCACTCCGTAGTATGTGGGAATGTGCTATATCCTATCTGCAAAATCTTGACACACGTTCGGTGCTGCCGGAAGCAGCCTAGTTAACCTGTGGCTCCCCCACTGCGCCTCTCAGTCCTGGGGCTGCGCGGGCGTCCAGCCCCGGCTCTGCGGGCACCTGCGGGCTCGGCCTCTGTCAGCGCCATTCTCCGCAACCCGGAGACCCAGCCCCGCAGCCGGAGGAGTTTCTGCGCTTAGCGGCACCTCCATCAAAGACATTGTCCTGCAGCAACAGAACAATGTTCTTTATGGGATTAACTTCTCATTGAAATGTGGTTTTTCATGCTCTGTTCCCTAAGAACAGTGGTGTGAGTTTTGTGCTTGGCTGACCAGGAGGCTCAGGGCCAAACCTGGCCCCCAGTTTGAGAGTGGGCTGCTCTGCGCATTTGGGGGACAGCTGATTACTCATGTGTTTCCCTACTTTCCTGAGTAGTTTCAAATCCCTTCAAGTATCTTTTGTACATTTGCAAATGGGGATTTACCAGAAGCCTTTCTAAATCTTTTCTTAGAAGTCTGTGGGCGTTGAGATGTACAAGTCAGAAGGTAAATATTTCGCTCATTACACAGCCCTCACACTACACACTGCATTTTGCTATGAGGATGGCCTAAGTGTAACACCCACATTCTGGGTCTCGGCGCACCACAGAAGCAAGGGCTGGCAAACCCCAGCACACAGGCTCAATCTAGCCCTCTGCATAATTGTGTAAATGAAGTTTTATTTTGGGCACAGCTGCCTGCACTGTCTATATATTGTGTATAGTTGCCTTTGTGTTATAAGGGCAGATGTAAGTGGCAGCAGCGGAGCCCTGACATGTAGCAAGTCCTACCACACGTGCCATACAGCCCTCTGCAGGAAAATGTTCACTGACCCCTGAAATAAAATGTAAAGGGAAGGCAGCGTTCTAGAAGTTCACGTAGAGAGGTACTGTCAACTGAACTGGCCAGATAGTAAGAACACATTTAATTTTTGTTTTTTTTGTAGGTGTTGGGGGCATGCTGGGGTTAGTGAAGTTTCTACTATAAACTGCTCTGCTTTGCATATGAAGTAATGAGAAGAGGTCTGGGTTCAGCAAGCAGGGTCCCCATAGCTATTCATCCAGGGGAACCAGGGCACCCCCACAGGATGCCTCCTCAGCCTCATTCACCTCTTATCAGGTTGAGAGGGTCAAAGGAATTACAGAAATGAAATTCTCTGTCAAGTGCTGCTTTGTGGGAGGTCAGGGTTAAGTGCTACGTTTAGCCCTGGCTGAGGGTATTTTCAACAGCAATTTCTTAGGGATCCATTTAAACTAAGAACTCTTCTGCCACCTTCTCAATCTGCCCTCATTCGGTTTTTGAAGTAGTTTGTTAGATTACCTATTTATCACAACTTTGAATCCCCATTATGAGTCGAGGAGAGCATTCCAGTCCATTCATCCTGAAACTTGAGGGAGGGGAGTTGCCAGCGTAGACACAGGAGCCACACAAGGAAGACCAGTAGAGAACTGCAGTGGAACTGTGTATAAATAGGACAAACCTATTTTAAAATATGTCTGTCGAATAATTTGCTTCCCCCCCATTTTGTCTGTAGTGTTTGACTATGCAGACGTAGCTTTAGTTAACTGAACTCATAAACTGTCACCAAACTGAGAAAAATTTGTATTAAAACAAGATTTAAATGAATTTTCAGTATGAATAGAAAACAAAAACCCATAAAGATTTATTGTTATTATTTCAAACATCATTGAAATTAGACTTAATTATCTGTGCAGTTTGCTGGGAATAGCATTTTAGCATTTTTGATCAAGTATATGTTGTTAAATTTAAAATAGAAATGTACTAAGCTGATTTTAAAAAATTCCCCTGAACCATAATTTCTAAATTGCCTCTTTGAGAAAGTCCCTCTTCTTCCTCTCCTCATCCCAAGTGTCCTGCCACGCCTAACTCTCAAGCTGGGAGAGGGCCTGTTTGTTTGTCTACTTACTCTTTTTTCCATCATGACAATTCTGAGTGGCCTGAGGGGTTCGGGCAAGATTTTCACTGTAGAGGAAGAAGGGAAACAGCTTCCCTCTTGAGGTTCAGACTCTGAAAGGACTGGCATGGCTTTTTATCATTGGACTTTTCTTTGGGGAAAAGTAATCCTGCGTTTTTTCCGGATTTCCAGATGTCTGTATCACACAGAGAAAAGCTGAAACTTATCAAATTGGGGAACTCAGATATTTTAGCTGAGTAATCATACCCCACAGTATACTTTGTTAATGGTTCATTTCCTATCTCAGTAACAGTGCTGAGTGTATAAAGCCAAGGCTCTCGAGGCTGGGATCTGTTTTCCATGGTTTCCTTCTTCACGGAAATCTATTTCACATAGGTGAAACGCATTGCGGTCTAGCAAGGCTTCTGTTGGTGACCTACATGATTTGAGCTATTCCAGAATCATCCATCTCCAAGGCCCCCCCTCCAGCTTTGACATTTTGGCTTCCAGTCTCCCTGCCGCCTGCTCCTTTGTTCTGTGGCCCCCAAGACCCTGCTTTCCAAGGGCTTCTCTTTGCTGTCCATCCAGTCAGCTCCCTTCCTTACCCGGCATCCTGCCCCCTCCCTCTTCTTTGCAGCCCAGCCCATCCCTGCTCTCCCCACCTCTGCTGATCTGTGCTGTCCCTCTGTAGGAAAGGGGGCTGCACACAGGAGCCCCGGGTGACTCAGGCTTCCAGAGGGTAGCACCACTCTGTACTCAGGCTGTGCTGTGGGCAGCTCCATGATGGCAGGGTGGAGGGACACTAGTCCAGGCACCAAGGTCAGGTCATGTGTTTAAGGGATTGAGTGATCCCTTGGAGAGGAGCTCGTCCTAAAGCAAGTAAGGGAGACAAAGGGGCCAAATCCAGGAGGACAGAGGACGTCACTGCCTTAGCACTGGGGTCTGTCTTTTGGTTCAGGATTCTGTGGGTTGACGTGTGATTTTTAGGGTGTATGTGCGTGTGTATCTGTGTATGCGACAGAGAGAAAGAGAGATACAGATAAAGATATGAGGTTGGACAATTAAATGAATTAAGTGTCCTAGAAAAAGTACGATATATTCATTGGTGACTATCACTGCCATCTCCCTTGAATACTTCCTTTGGGAAACTTGGCATCAATGACAGTCTAGTCCATGCTTCAAAGCAGTTTTTCTGGGATTAGTTCATGAGGTCTTCTAGCTGGGCCCTCACATTAGGAAAAGAGCCTGGTGAGTCCCCCCAAGCTCTTTTAGGAGGTGCTAATACCATTACAGGTGTGGAGCCTCATGGCCTAACCACCTCCTGAAGGCCCCATCTCTTAAAACTGTCACACTGGGATTTAAATTCCAAATAAGAACTTTAGTGGGACACATTCAGACCATAATAGGAGCTATTACTGCTGGGAGCATTTTATTTTCTGGCTTTCTCAAGTGAGATCTTGGAAGGACTTTCACTCCTGTCTGTCTTACTTAGGGGCCTTGATCTTATCCTTTCCTTGAGCGTTTTGATCTTGTGGGGTAGGCTTGCTTCTCTGAGGTCAGGGTCTGGAGCTCACCTCGCTCAGTTGCAATGGGGTAGAGGTGGAAAGGTTTTCTCTCTACTTTGCTTTTGCAGAATTTATTTCTGATTCCATAGAGCTCAAAAGGAAGAAACTGGAGTAAATAAAGGGAGCCAGGAAAAGTAATCTAGTGCTCTGGACTCAGAAATCACTACTTCCAGTGACAGAGAAGGACTGTCGCCATTGAGCGTGCTCACAGAGACCACCTCCACCTGCCACTTGGCCATCTTTCCAGACGACCCAGCTTCAGGAGATACAAGTTTGGTTCTGTTACAATCCCTGGAAATCCAACTTGGGAAACAAAGTATTAGTGGCTTTCCATCTTGTAAGATTCTCCAGAGGTCCCTAGATGACAGTTTTATCCTTTTTGCCTTTGTTCCTAAGTGTGCTATGCTCATTTAGAGCACAGCTGACTCAAAACCAAGCTCGGCTGCATTTCTGCAGCCGGTGCTCGGAGCATCGAGGTGATTCAACGAGGTAATTACCGCCAAACATGAAACAATTGGCAAGTGTGGGTGATCAAGTCTAAATAATTCAAAAAGAAACACCCGATGTGTTTGGCATGTTTAGATACAGACTCTCACCTCGTTTGCCTTTACAGCGGGCTCATAGATTCCAGGTTGGTTTGTAGATTATGAATAATGAGCATATTACTCATGCCCCGAAAGCATGACATTTGCAAATCACATCATCGTTCCAGTCTTAAGAAAATACCACATTATTCTGTTCTGACATATTTTATTTTCAGCAAGGAAGGAGAGCAGTTATCTGTCCATGCTCACCTCAAAGTGCCTACAACTGATGGAGCATTATCATTTTGCATAAATAATTTAGGCATGAGTGTCATTATAGGTATAAATCACAAGGACAACTCGCCTGTGTTTGTAAATTTATATCGTGTTTAGTAAGGAAGGGTGGAACCTGCAGAGCTATTCAAATGGCTGAAAGCTCACTAGCTGTGGGGAGCCAGGCAGCAAGACCAAGAAGCTGCAGCCTCATTGGCTGGTGGTAAAAGAACTGATGTTTGCCATGTCAAGGGGAGAGAGGGGTCTGTGTTAAGGCTGGTGTCAGAGGGGCGGTTCTCTGGTGCCTGCATCAGTCACCTGGCAGACTTGCTCCACCTGTGTGCAGAGTTTCAGGTTTCATTATTATTATTATTATTTTAAGAAGGAGTCTCACTCTGCTACCCTGAGTAGAGTGCGGTGGTATAGCTCATAGCAGCCTTAAACTCCTGGGTTTGAGCAATCCTCTTACCTCAGCCTCCCCAGTAGCTGGGATGATAGGTACCTGCCACAATGTCTGGCTAGTTTTTCTGCTTTTAGTAGAGACAGGATCTCACTCTTGCTCAGGCTGTTCTTGAACTCCTGAGCTCGGGTGATCCCCTCAGCTTGGCCTCCCAGAGTGCTGGGATTACAGGTATGAGCTACTCGCCTAACCAGGGTTTCAGGGTCTTTGCCTTTCTGACCGGTCCATGTGACACTGAGCACCCTTTCAGAACCACCTGGGAAGAGAGCGAAGGATTCCTCAGGAGAAGCAAGTCAGGCTTTACTTTAGGGAAGCATTTTGAGGGGACATTCCCATTGATAAGTTCAAGATTGCTATGTCGGCTAGTTCTGATTCAAAAGGAGTGAGGGAGAGAGGAGGCCGCGTCACCCTGTGTACTGAGCAGGGCTGTATGCTGAACGGTGGCTGGAGAGCAGAGTGGACTGTGGGTGACTGGGTAAGGCTGAAAGGATGTGGGGTGCAGTTCACCACAGACAGTGGCATCTGACCTTCACTGTGAACCGATATTCTCCTTGCTCGTCCCCCTGTGAGGCACAAACCATCTGAGTCAAGTCTGGAGTATACCCAGATCTCCACGTGCTGTTTGCATGCTAGAGTCTGAGGCAGAGGTGTCCGTTTCTTGATAATCAGCACCAGAGTTGTATTGTTTTGTGATAATCAGCACCAACTAGGAGTCTGCCTTTCACAGGGGGATCAGCTAATTCTTAGGAGCAGGCAAGTTTGGAAGGAAACTTCTTTAGGGGATGAAGGTGAGTTATTACCATACTTGGGGTAAATGGAGGCGGGGGGGTGTGATGTAAGCCACAAAGGCCTGTGGCTGGCTGGGACGAGAGGGAACCGAGAACAAACTTATAATAAAGGCTGCACACGAATGTAAGCCCCCTGCCGGGAACCCTTGGGCAGTCCTGGCAATATGACCCTGTTGCTCTCAACCAGGAGGGGACATTTGTCAGTACCTGAAGATATTCCAGGTTGTCATATCAAAGCTCCTGCCAGGGTGCTTCTGGCCTCTGGGGGCAGAGCCAGGGATGCTGGGGACCTGGCTGCAGTATGCATTACACTGGGTGGGCTGGCCTCAGATCTCGGGGTGCTGATGGTGAGAAACCCTGGTGTGGGGCTTGTGGCACTGAGCGTGGTCCCCAGATGCAGCCTCAGCTTCACCTGGGAACTCTGGACTTGTTGGACAGCTGTGGAGGCCGGGCTGTCACACAGTGTCCTGGTGCACACTCCAGGCTGCGCTGACTGTGGAGGAAGGTGTGGCTCACACCTGAGTCCATATACGTGTGCGGCAGGTGCAGGGGGCCGGGGGCTGGAGTCCAGGAGGACACTGGGTTTAGCCATGGGTTCCGGCCCCTGTGGCCTCGTGTCAGCGCCCTGGGAGCGTGGTCTGCAAGGGGCTCTGAGCACCTCCTGGCAGGACTTGAGACCCAGGGACATGTGGGGACATGTTCAGGAGCATCTCCTTGTGCTCTTTACTGGAACGAAGGTCACCATTTCCTCTCGTCCTGTCTCTGGCTGAATGATTTTTTCTTTCATTTTAAAGCTATCCTTGATGTTCAATTCAATCTGATTTCATGGACATATGACAGTGGCTACACATCCCTTCAGTGCCAGGGTTTTGCCACCTTCCTCACAGAGCCCTAGTGCTCTGGGGAGGTGCCTGAGGGCCCTGGCGAGCTTTACTGCTGGGCGTGTTCTTGCTTTTCCCTCCCCCCAGCCAATAGTTAGAAGCTCTAACTGTTGTGTGAACTGGGCTTCTGGGGCAAAAAGCTCCTGCTAAGAAA
>CAUYQV010187919.1:0-26326 GCA_963574575.1 Galagoides demidoff
TCACGGTTGTCCAGGAGAGCAACCATGCCATCTGGATTCATGTTTTCACCAATAAAGAACTGGTAGTTTTTTAAAAAAAAAAAAAAAAAAAAAGAACTGGTAGTTTTTGAAATTAGCCAGGATGTGCTTGATTTGTTCTGCCGCCCCTGTCATAAAAGGTTTTACTCTTTCTGGTCTCTGTTCTTCAAGTTTGCCTTTGACTGACTTCAGGTAATCCTTGATGCACTTCTTGTAGGCTTCTTTTGTGAAGCTGGTTTCCTGTAAGTGATGGTTCGTGACAATATCAACATCAATGATAATTGTGCTTTCGGTACCTTCACCCTCAGGTCCTTCAGCGGAAGCATTTCCACCAATGAGCAAGTCATCAATGTTACCCTCTGTCCTACTGACCATCTTCCCCTCCACCTCCAGGCACAGGCCTTCCGCGATCTCTCGGATCCTGTAAATGTCAGAGAACATCTCACCAAGGCTGACGGTCGCGGTAGATAATCATGATGGCTGCTGAAGGGAGAAGGTGGCAGCGCCCGGAGCTCAGAGTGAGCGCGGTGGAGCCAGAGCGGTGCGCAGGGGAGAGGGAGCGGGCGGAAAAGTTTCATTTTTACTTTCTTCAATAACAAGGACTCCTCCATTTTTGTTATGGTTTTTCAGCCCCTATTATTCTTTCCTCCTTTTTTACTTCTTTCCTTTTTTCTCAATTTAGGTAGACATTTTCTACTTTTCTCATCTTTCCCCACAAATTTCCCATATAATAGCTAAGATGCTCCTTTTTTTCTTTATCTTATATAATTGTCTTTTTTTTTTTTTTTTTGCAATTTTTGGCTGGGGCTGGGTTTGAACCCACCACCTCCAATATATGGGGCCGGTGCTCTACTCCTCTGAGCCACAGGCACCACCTTGTAATTGTCTTTTATATTATTTTTATCTATTTTTTTCTTTGATCTGAGTGCTGCGGGATCATGGCTGGGGATCGTGTCACAAGCTCCAATCTAGGGTGTCCTGGCTTTGGCCTTTAGAAAGACGATATTGTAGGGTGACCAGATTTTAACATTGGTAAAGCGGGACAACATGACGGGGGAGGGGGGCGGGCGGCAGGGACGGTTCGGGGGACCAGGCAGGGCAGGGCCTAACAACAATGCAAACTTTGATAAGCAGTACTTGATAATCACTTCTCAGCAACTGTTATTATTACAGTTTAACATTATAAAATTAACAAAAATAATATAAAACTCATATTCTGGCAAAATAGCCACATGGCAACCGAAAACCATATATTCCCTTCTTGTTCTCCCACCCATTAGTGCATTCTTTCCAAAAATCGGGACTTTTTTAAAATGCTGCAGGATGTGGGACAAATTGTTAAAAAGCGGGATGTCTGGTCACCCTACAATATTAGCAGGTCTTCAATGTGACATACTGCGGGGGAGGGAGGGGAGTTCTTTTCTTTTTCTTCTATATTTGGCAGAGACAGGGTCTTGCTTTTGCCAGGCCCATCCACCCTGGCCCCAAAAAGCTTAGAGTTGCAGGTGTGGTCACAGCACCCTGCTAAACAACACCATTTCTCCTGTCACACTCTCTTTCTCTCTTTCTCTTCAATTATTGTCATTCACCCCATGTTCTTTTTTTCTTCTTTTCATCTTTTTCTTTTCTTTCTCCTTCTTGCTCTTTATGCTTCTCCTTCTTTTGGCCTTATACCAAAAGGCCACTTAAACACCTAACCTCTTAGACAAGGTAATTTAATGTGAAGGAGGTTGTGATAAGGAAAAACTAGGGGGAGGAAGTGAAGAATAAGAAACTACACATGAGGAAAATTCTGGCAACATGAAAAACAAGAAGATACCAACAACCTCCCCCATCCCCCGCCCCGATCATGAGGCAGCTCCTGCAGATAAGTCAGGAAGACAGGACCCAATCTCCTCTGCATCATCTTCCATCCATAAAGAAGTAATGGAAAAAGACAGGAAAGGATGTAAAATATGATGGTGAGACAATAAAGGGAATTGACAAGAAACTGAAAAAACAGAACCAATAAATGGATGAAAGATATGAAGAATATAGAAAGGATATGGCAGAACTTAAGGAATTAAAAGAGTTAATGGGTAAACTTAGAGATGCGGTAGAAAGTATTAATAACAGATTAGACCATGGAGAAAAAAGACTCTCAGTGCTAGAGGATAAAGCTCTTGAGCTAACTCAGGTAGTTAAAGAGGTAGAAAAGAAGAGAGAGAAAGTACAACATTCACTCAGAGAATTATGGGACTTCCCAAAGCATTCAAACATACGAATTATAGAGCTCCCTAAAAGGGAAGAAGAATTTCCTAAAGGAATGAAAGCCCTACTGGAGGATATCATAAATGAAAATTCCCAAGTTTCACTAAAGATGCTGAAACATTTCTTTTAGAAGGATATTGAACCCTGGGTTGTCTCAATACAAACAGAGCATCTCCAACACACATTGTAACGAAACTGTTCAAAGTCCAGACAAAAGGGAAAATTTTGCAACCACCCAGTGTCATCACAGTGACAGCAGACTATTCAGCTAACACTTTCCAAGCCAAAAGAATAGTCATCTACTTTTAACCTTCTTAAAATAATGTTCAGCTCAGAATTCTGTATCCTGCTAAACTAAGCTTCAAACTCAATGGAGAATATTCAAATCTTTTACTGATATGCAACATTGAAGAAATTGACAACAACAAGACCAGCTCTACAGGAAATGTTAAGACCTATTCTCCACACTGACAACCACAATGGACAAAATAAAGGACATCCGGAAACTAAAGGACAAAACCGAGCTTCCACAGTGGTGCAAAGGACAAAACTAAGGAACCGGTCTTTCACAAAATAAGATGAATAGAACTCCACCATATTTACCTTTCTCTCAATAAATGTCAAGATATTGAATTCCCCACTGAAGAGGCTCAGGCTGGCCAATTGGATAAAAAAGGACAATCATCTATATGTTGTATGCTGTCTCCAGGAAACACATCAATTCTTCAAGGACAAAACAAGAATCACAGTAAATTGATTGAAAACAGTATTTCAGAATGGAAATAGAAGAAATGATGAGTTAGAATCTTATTTTCAGATACAAGTGGATTTTAAGCAACTAAAGTTAAGAAACATAAAGACGGTCACTTCATTCTGGTCAAAGGAACAATACAATAAAAGGAAATGTCAATTCTAAATATTTATGCACCCAACATAAATGCTCTTAGATTTAAGAAACAGACCTTGATTGGTCTAAGTAATGTGAAATCCTATAACACCATAACAGCTAAAAACTTTAACACCACTCTGACAGAACTGGAAAAATCTGTTAAACAGAAACTAATCAAAGATACAAGGGACTTAAATGTGACCCCAGAACAAATGGGCTTAATAGTCATATACAGAACACACCACCCCAAAGCTAAAGAATGTATGTTCTTCTTCTTTTTTTCTTTTTTTTTTTTGAGACAGAGTCTATGTTGCCCTCAGTAGAGTGCTGTGGCATCACCACTCACAGCAACCTCAAACTCTTGGGCTTAAGGAATTCTCTTGCCTCAGCCTCCCAAGTAGCTGAGACTACAGGTACCCACCACAACACCTGGCTATTTTTTTGTTGAAGTTGTCATTGCTGTTTTTAGCAGCCCCAGGCCCTGTTTGAACCCACCAACCCCAGTGTATGTGGCCAGTGTGGCCAATGCCCTAACCACTGACCTATAGGCACCAAGCCAATATATGTTCTATTGGCCCATGGAACTTACTTAAAAATAGATCTTAACCTAGGATACAAATCAAACCTCAACAAAATTAAAAGAACTAAAATTATACCTGGATCAGATGGCTTTACACCACAATTCTATCAAAACTTCAAAGAAGAGCTACTCCCTATACTGCAGACACTGTTCCAAAACATTGAGGAGGAAGGACATCGCCAACATGCTCTACGAAGCAAACGTCACCCTGATACAAAGACTTGGAAGGGACCCAAGTAAAAAGTAGAACTACAGACCAATTTCTCTAATAAATATGGATGCAAAAATATTCAACAAAACCTTAGCCAATAGATTATAGCTATACATTTAAAAAAACTATACATCACAATCAAGTCAGCTTAATCCCAGGGATACAAGGTTGTTTTAACAATATGTAAATCCATAAATATAACTCACCATATCAATAGAAGCAAAAACAAAGACCATATGATCCTTTCAATAGATGTAGAAAAAGCATTCAATAAAATTCAGCACCCTCTTCTAAAAAGAACACTTAAGAATATAGGCATAGGTGGCACATTTCTTAAGCTGACTGAAGCCATCTATGACAAACCCACAACTATTATCATACTGAATGGAGTAAAACTGAAAGCTTTTCCACTTAGAAATGGAACCAGACAAAAATGTCCTCTATCACCACTATTATTCAACTAGTACTACAAGTTCTAGCCAATGCAATCTGGCAAGAGAAGGATTTACAGGACATCTAAATGAGGACAGAGGAGGTCAACTTCTTGCTTTTCAATGGTGATATGATCTTATACTTAGAAAACTCCAGAGATTCAACCACAAGACTCCTGAAAGTGATCAAGAAATACAGTAACATCTCTGGGTATAAAATCAATGCCCACAGATTAGTAACCTTTGTATATGCCAATAATGCCCAAGTTGAGAAACTAATCAAAGACACAATTCCCTTCACAGTAGCTTTAAAGTAAATTAAATACCTAGGAATATACCTAACAAAAGAGGTGAAGGACTTCTACAAAAAGAATTATGAAACCCAAAAAAAAAGAAATAGCAGAAGAAATTAACAAATGGAAGAGCACACCATGCTCCTGGCTGGGAAGAATCAACATGCTAAAATATCTATACTTCCCAAAGAAATCTAAAGACTTGATAACTGGGATCTATACAGAACTCAAATTAATCAACAAAAAAGAGCAAACAATCCCATCTACCACTGGGTAAGAGACATGAACAGAAACTTCTCTGAAGAAGATAGACAAATGGCTAACAAAGACATGAAAAAATGTTCATCCTCCCTGATCATCAGAGAAATGCAAATCAAAACCACCCTGAGATTATCAACTAACCCCTGTAAGAATAGCGCACTTTACAAGTTCCCAAAGTTGCAGATGTTGGCATGGATGTGAAGAGAGGGGAATACTTTTACACTGTTGGTGGGACTGCAAACTAACATAGCTTCTTTGTAAAGTATGGAGAATCCTCAAGGAACTCAAATTATACCTCCCTGCAACCCCACTACTAGGCATGTACAAGGAAGAAAAAGAAATATTTTATCATAAGGACATATGTACTACCTTGTTTATCACAGCTCAATTTACAATCGCCAAAATGGGGAAACAACCTACATGCCCATCAACTCAAGAATGGATTAACAAACTGATACCACAGTTTATTGCATGTATACCATGCAATAATATTTAGCCATAAAAAAGATGTATTAACCTGGATGGAGTTGAAATACATTCTTCTCAGTAAAGTATCACAAGAATGGAAAAGCAAATATCCAATGTACTCAATACAAAGCCAGTAGACAATCTAATTCATACCCACAAAAGGAGAAAAATTCATTTCAATTCAAGTTGGAGGGAGGAGGATGAGAGAGGAAAGGGAGGGGCTGGCAGGCTCTCACTTAATGGGCACAATGCAGGGTGTATGGCACACTTTTGGGGTGTGAGACACAATTACAAGAGAGACTCCGCCCAACAAATTCAAATATTGGGACTTGGTTGTTTGTACCTTCACATTAACCTGAAATTAAAAGAAAAAATTGCAGCGTGGTGCCCATAGCAGTTGTTAGGGCCACATACACCGAAGCTGGTGAGTTCAAACCCGGACCAGGCCTGCTAAACAACAATGACAACTACAACAAAAAAAATAGCCAGGCATTGTGGCAGGTGCCTGTAGTCCCAGCTACTTGGGAGGCTGAGGCAATAGACTCACTTACGCCCAGGAGTTTGAAGTTTCTGTGAGCTGTGACACCACGGCACTCTACCAAGGGCAACATAGTGAGACTCTGTCTCAAAAATAATAATAATAATAATAAAGAAAAGACTTTCTTTTCTAAAGAAAACATTTGAGAATGCTATATCCAATGCTACAGCTGGAAGTAAGATTAAAAAAACACACCTTGATCTCTGACCTTGGGGAAGCAACTAGCCAGTGGCAGATGGATTCAGGTTCAATAAATGTCTCCCTTGGCTGGGTGTCTGTAGCTCAGTGGTTAGGGCACTGGCCACATGCACCAGGGCTGATGGGTTAGAACCCAGCACAGGCCTGCTAAACAACAACAGCAGCAGCAGAAATAGCTGGGCATTGTGGCTGGCATCCCAGCTACTAGGGAGGCTGAGGCACTTCTGGTTACTTCTATAGTGTAGAAATGTTCAAAATTCATTCTAAAAACAAAAAACAAAATACTTATATATTGGTTTCATATTAGTATATATATATATATAACTATATGGCCAACTTGGTGCCTATAGCTCAGCCGCTAGAGTGCCTGCCACATACACGAGGACTGGAGGGTTCAAACCCATCTCAGGCCTGCTAAACAACAATGACAACTACAAAAAAGAAGCAGCAGCAGCAGCCAGAAGTTGTGGTGACACCTGTAGTCCCAGCTACTTGGGAGACTGAGACAAGAGAATCACTTAAGCCCAACAGTTTGACGTTGCTGTGAGCTGAGGGCGACGTAGTGAGACTCTGCCTCAAAATAAATAAATAAATAAATAAACCAAAAAAATAAAGAAATATATGCCAACAAGAAAGAAAAAACACAAATATACTCTAGAAATGGGGAAGAGAGAGGAGAGGAAGAGGAGGGAAGAGGGAGGGTGATGGGTGCCACACCTAACATGCACAATGTGAGGGTGTTCAGCACGCCCCCGGGTGAAGACTCAACTACAACTTAGACTTGACCTTAGAACTGAAAACAATGTAACCTAAACATCTGTATTCATATTCATTTATAATAAAAAAGGAAGAAAGGGAGGGAGGGAAGCAGGAAGGAAGGAAGGGAGGGAGAGAGCTAAAAAAAAAAAAAGAGTTTAAATGTTGGGTTATATTTCAGAAAAACCTAATCTCAAAATGCTCCCCCAACTTTATGACCAGAAAGCATGCTATAATTAGTTGCTTACTAAAAGCTTGTAGATGTTAAAACTAACTTTAGAGTGAGTAGAAACAGAGAAAGTTAAAATCGGGTTAATTTCTACCCCTGCCATGTTATTTAAACAATTAAAAAGTGTTGTCAGAAGCATTATGCAAAGCCCTCATAGCCTGATTATTATCATTTTTCCATATATCAAACTAATGTCATCTAAAAGCCCCAGCCGCCCACATGCTGCTGTCCAGGGTGGTTATGATAAAGTACCCCCATTCCTCCTCCTAGCGTGCTGAAAAGGCTCAGGCTCAGGACAGCTGAGAGCTGGGAGGGAAGCCCATCTCACAATCAATGATACTTAACTCTGGTGCTAGATACTGAGGTTCCAAGAAAAAGAGTAAGCAAAATGAGACTGTGCAATGTATGGAAATTAAAGAATACTGACAATAAGTGCTGGAGGAATTTCAAAGGGAGGACTCAGTGTGAGTTAGGGTCGTCAGGAAAGGCTTCAGCCGGATCTGACTGTGGACATGTGAAAGGTGGAAGGCTATTCCAAGAAAGAGCAATGGTAGAAAAGAATGGGTCAGGAACATCTGATGCACATTCTGGTGATGGTGACTACAGCCCAGTTAAAACAGAGGTCTCAGACAGAGCCACAGGGAGAAACAGATGGGAAGCTGGGCCAGACAGAACGTGGAGCTCCTGGAACACATCAGGAGTGCATAAAAGAGACAAGTGTATTTTAAGAAACGCTTCTGATACCTGAACCATTGAATCTTCAAGTGACCTGATCTAAACCTCTTATTCCAGTGGTTCTCAACCTTCCTGATGCCGCGGCCCTGTAATACAGTTCCTGTGGGTCGCGATCCACAGGTTGAGAACCTCTGTATATTCCTTGTTTTAATATTTAATCTCTCCTTTGCAGTGTGGTGTTTTTTCTTTACACCTCCAGTCCTTTGAATTTTAAAAATAGCTTCAGCTTTCTGAGGCCAACTGGACAGTGCTTTTAGGAAATCATCCAGAAACTACTATTCTAATATTGCCTCTGTGGACCCCCAGTCAGGAGCCCCAGCTGGTCCAAAGGTCATCATTCTAACAGCCAAGCCTAATTTCCCTAAGTCAACACAGGAACATCCCCGGGAATGCCTTACCATACCTAGGATCTGGCTGAGCGCCCTGGACACACTAAATGGTGCGTAGTGGCCCTGGCTGCTGTCGTGCTGTGGCAGCACTCAGCTAACCCCTCGCCAGTGTTGAGACTCAGAGTTGACTCCATGCTCATTTTCTCAGAAGAAAGCTTAGAAGGAGAAGGTGACACACAGGGTTGCACAGCTGACTCGGGCACAGTGAACGAAGGCTGTTAGCCTGAGTTCTGCCTGTGACTCTCAGAGTTGAATGAATTCCTTACACAAGCTCTGTGTGTCTGAGATTCTTGGTATGGAAGTCCTACAAATAACTATGAAAAATCGTTAATGATGTCTATAAAAAAAAAAAAAACAGAAAGAATGGGCGGCTCCTGCGGCTCCAGGGCGTAGGGCGCCAACCCCATGTACAGGAAGTGGCGGATTCAAAACCAGCCCCAGCCAAAAACTGCAAAAAAAAAAGAAACAGAAGAAGGGAAGAGGCAAGAGAAGGGGGGGGCTGGGAGAAGGGAGGGTTTGGGGGGATCCAACCTAATGTGCATAACACAATGATACATTTCTATACTATTAAGAATAGAGTATGAATGTTTTTGCCACAACAAATAAATAAGCAAGGAGACGGTTATGTTAATCAGGTAGATGTAAGCATGTAAGCATTCCACATTGTACATCAAATCAGTACACTGTACCTCATAATGATTAATGTACACAGTTATGGTTTAATGAAGAATGTTTTAAAAAATATAGCTCAATCCACAAAATCATCCACACCATCTATCATCTATTGTCTTTCCAAACACCTTAACATGTCCTATGTGAAAGGAAGACAACAGTTTGCCCATAACCATAACTGGAACTATTCATCAGAACTCTTATAAATATTCAAAAGAAAGAAAAAAAAAAAAACAGGGGACGCTAAGTTCTTTTTAGGCTAGCGCTGATTTTCCTTGGCTGGGCCAGTCCTCTCCCTGCCTTTGGTCCCCGTGAACTCTGTGTTTGTAGTGCTCGGTGCACAGCTGCAGGCACAGGTGGGGATGAAGTGGCAGGGAGGAGGCTGTTCATCTGGGGTATTCAACCTATGTATAGCCTGCCACGTGCTAAAAAGAGGATTTAGGGCTTCTAACAAAAATAGATACAATATGACAGGATAAAAATAAATTGAAAACTCAGAAAATAAGTACATTTGAAACCTACTAAAATCCTAAGTTTGTTGAATTCTTTGCCCACAGGCCTATAGATAGATTTTCTCCCCTAGAAATCCCCAACCACTACAAATCTGCATGTAACTAACAGTTCCACTGGAAAGATTTAAGAAGAAATAGTATCTTAGACTTGAAAGGCACCCTTTTCTGCAGACAGGATTTCCTCCACATGTTCACCCCTGCAAGGCAGGAGAGATGGGGATCATTATCTCCACCATAAACTCTGGCACTGTGGCGTCTTCTCTAATGTGAAAAAAGAGGTCTGCACCCAAGTCTTTGCTCCTCCTATCTAGGAAAAATAACTCTATTCTTTCCAAAGAAAACGTGAATGGTATGAGTCTCTAATCCAGAAACCCTGAGTACCTTAGGGATGGGATGACTCCCAGGCACGTGGCCGATACCCACCCAAGGGAACACACGAGAGATTCTTAATCATCCTAGATACAGGTATCTGGGCACAGACCTCCACGGTCCAGACATGGGAGTCCATAATGTGACCAGGCACTCCCTGTAGAATTAAATCATGAATTTTACTTTGTTTCATCACTTTGTTCATGTGATTGTAAAAAAGCTGGACATTTTTAAGACACACTAATCTATCACACAAAAGGTCTTAACAACAACGCAAATCTTTACTAACAGAGATTCCATTCCTAATACACAGAAATACTTCTCAAAATCCTCTTTTCCACACGTAAATAGACACTGCCTTTCCCCAGGGCAACAAGCAGCAGTCAGTTGAGAGCAGCTGTTTTGTAGGGTTAGGACCCAGGTGTCGGCAGTTTTTATGGCTCTCTGGGAAGTCTGAGAAACTGATTCCAATGTGCGGCCAAGATGGGAACACTGGCCTGAGGCCTTCAGCCAATCTGCAGCCTCTCTTTGCCCTGGTTACTGTAGACTAAGGTCTATTCCCTCCCTCTTGTCCCATACACATATTTAACTATTTTAGCCCTGGCAGCTTCCTGAGCAAACCTTTAATCCATAGCTTCACATTACATATGAAAATACACTGACATTTGTTGCAGCGAGGAGTCACTTCAAATCTTACACTTCCCACTGCTTT
Organism: Galagoides demidoff; assembly: GCA_963574575.1. NCBI lineage: Eukaryota > Metazoa > Chordata > Mammalia > Primates > Galagidae > Galagoides > Galagoides demidoff. Next base: position 10,512 of record CAUYQV010187919.1, read on the forward strand.
CTGTGAAGCGTCTTTCTCAACACCACGTGTCACACTATATTAAGTCCTCACTCTTAACAATGTAATGGGTTATAAATGAATAAGGAGGACGAGGGGAATAGAGTGAGCGCTGCGCACTCAGGCTGAGAGCCAGACTCACTGGGTCCAGTGCTCTGTGTCCACAGACCCCGCCCACCACACACAGGGCAGCTCACGCTGCCTCCCTGCCCCTCTCAGACACATTTGCATTGTGTTCCTCACCCTTTCCTGTCACCTTGAATGAGCCTGATAAATTAACCCCTTTGAGAGCAGAATAAATGATAACATCCTAATGAGTTGTCCTACCAAGATAGCAGTTCTACATTCTTCTAAGGCCCTCTGAAGATGCATTATCTCGATGCAACGGAAGGCTCTAATGTAGAAAGTAGGACCTAGATGAGGGCAGCAAGGGTGACAGAAATGGGGGATCAGGTAATGCACCCCAAAGTCACCCCCACAGTAGGCTCTGCCCACTCACAGCAAGTCTGGGCGGTCAGTGAGGACCCCATTCCCTCTGTGAGATCGCTTGGCCCCTGACCTCACACCTACAGGGCCACGGTCTACTCTGTGGTCATTTATCTCTCTGTTCATCAGCCTCTCACATTTTCACAGCATATACTTAGTAGGTGCTCAATGAATGTCTGGTAAAAAAAAAAAAAATAGCTACATGGGCAATCTTTATTCCTCTGTGTTCCACAAACATCCCTAAACCAAAAAGTGAATATCATGCTTTTTAAAGATTTCCAGAGAAAAATATTCCAATTCCTCAATCAAGTATCCATTCCAGTGTTAGATGCAGGCTTTCGAAAAAAAGTAAAGATATCTATAATAATTCTTCAACTAACTAACTGATAATCTTTTGGAGCTTTATCCATCTGGAACAACAAGCAAACTCTAAAGCAGCCAAAAACAGTTTCTTCCTGAAGAAGAACATGGAACAAGGCCACCCTCATGCTCCCATCAAAGCTCATGAACTCAAAACATATTTAAAATAAAGGTTTTAATTTAACAAGACTGATCAGAGGGCTCTCAGAGGAGAGAAGAGACACAGATGAGTATCAGCACAGAAACCGGGAGTGTCTGCCACGCAATCCATCCATCCCCTTGGAAAAGATACTTCAGAAATGGGCAGGTGACCTAATCCCTACCTATCAGGAGCAAGATAAATTCTCTTTGGGGTGGGGGTGAGACAGAGTCTCACTTTGTCACCCTCAGTAGAGTGCTGTGGCATCACAGCTCACAGCAACCTCAAACTCTTGGGCTCAAACAATCCTCTTGCCTCAGCCTCCCGAGTAGCTGGGACTATGGGCACACACCACAATGCCCAGCAGGGTCTCACTCTTGTTCAGGTTGGTCTCCAATTCTTGAGCTCAAGCAGTCCACCTGCCTTAGCCTCCCAGAGTGCTAGGATTATAGGCGTGAGCCACTGTGCCTGGCCTCCTCCCCCTTAAGAAAGAAAAGATAGCCACTGTCTTCTTTCCCCTGACAAGGTCTTATCTGGCTGTGACACTGAAAAGGCTGCAGATATGGCAGTGACACAGATGCCAGCCTGAGGCCCAGGCAGCACACCAAGGGTGGCAGCACAGCAGACAAAAAACCTGAGTCACTGATGGCTGAGCTAGAATAGAAAGTCAACAGACCCTGAGCTCTAACTCTGGACTTTTTGTTCTGAGAAGAAGCGTATTTGTTTACTCTTGAAACCAACTTGAGTCAGGAAAAGAGAAAAGCATCACCAGGTAGTAATTACGTTGTAAATGTTTAAACATTAAATGGATGTGTTGACTCGACTCTGGTCATGTTGATTTGAAGAGGATCACAGCAACCAGGCAAGAAGGAGGGTGGTCAGAGTGCCACACTGCACGGGTTCCCACCAGTAAATTTGAAAATTAACTTGTTAGATCAGAGAAGAAACTGATTCTGCGTGTGTGAGTGGACAGCCTCCCATATGCCACCAGGATTTTACCAACCAGCGGGACCACCCCAGTCAAAACGTGCAGCTTGTACTCCTGAATCCCTCTGTCCTGACAATGAACCACCCACCCCATAGTCACACTTCCTTCCCAGCAACAAGATCAAGAAACCAAGCTCCTTGGGGGGGGTATAAAAGTTAAAAAAAGAGGAAAAAAAAAGAAAGAAAGAAAGGAAACTAAGCTCCCTTCTTCCAAAGCTTTAGAGGCAACTCAGAGGCAGCATGTGTGAAAACAAAAGTTCAGGGGATTGGAGGTCAGGAATCTGCTGCTTTTCCTGAGAAAGTCAGCTACGTTTTCTGCTCTTGTTATTCCACAGGAAATGAGAAAATAATCTATTCAAAGACTTTGGATTATTTTTAGCCCACTACCCACCCCAATCTGTTCATTTTTAAAATTTTATATGGGTTTTAGCATTCACTTTGGAATACCACTCATATTATACAATTGAAGGTGATATATAGCCTATAAATAAAATAACCCATTTAAAAATAGAAATAAAGAGAATGACCAATTAGAGTGTTATTTTATTAAATCAGATTTTCAAAGGATATTAGTGTCTGCATTTTTGTTGATTAATTATAAAAAGCTAACTTAATTTGACGAGTTTACATTTTTTTTTCAAGACAGAGTTTCACTCTATCAGTAGAGTGCTGTGGCATCACAGCTCACAGCAACCTCCAATTCCTAGGCTTAAGTGATTCTCTTGCCTCAGCCTCCCCAGTAGCTGGGACCACACGGCACCTGCCAGAATGCCGGGCTATTTTTTTTTTTTTTTTTTTTTGCAGTTTGGCCGGGGGCAGGTTCGAACCCACCACCCTCAGTATATGGGGCTGGCGCCCCACCCACTGAGCCACAGACACCGCCCAAGTTCACATTCTGAGCATAGCTACCCTGCTATGAAATGAAAATGAAGCTGGCTCATCGCATACTTAGTGAGAGCTGTATGTGTTTCCTATAAATCACACAACACTGTGCTGCAATAAATCACCACAAACTTGGCGGCTTAAACCACCACCACTTTATTATCCTACTGCTCTGGAGGTCAGAAATCTAAAATGGTTGTCACTGAGCTGGAATCAAGATGTTGGCAAGCCCGCGTTCCTTCTAGACGCCACAGGGAAAGATCCGCTTCCTTGTTTTTCTAGCATCTAGGCTGTCAGCATTTCTTGTCATTACATCTCCTATTTCATCTCTGATCCTTCTACTTCCCTCATAAGAACCTTTGTGATTACAATGGGCCCACCCAGACAATCCAGAATAATCTCCCATCCCTATCAAAAGTTTATTTCTTTGTTTTTTCTGCAGCCTCCAACTCCTGGGCTGAAGGGATCCTCCTCCCTCAGCCTCCCAAGTAGCTGGCACTACAGACACACACCACCTATGCTCAGCTAAATATTTTTATTTTTTGTAGAAACAGGGTCTCAGTACATAATTCACACTGCTTTCTAACCCCTCACCTCAAGCATTCCTCCCAATGTGCTGGGATTATAGACGTGAGCCACCTCGCCCTGCCTCTATCTAAAGATTCTTAATTAATGAGATCATGTAAGGTAACTTATTCACAGGTTCCAGAGATTAAGACATAGGCACATTTGGGGAGTCAGTATTTTACCTACCAAAGAAATCTATCACAAGCAGGGGAGGTTTTCTCCTATTTCATGTGACCTGAAAGTATCTGGGAAACTGTACCAATTAACATTGACCCAGGAGTTATTGATTTTGAGTTACTAGGAGATACTCTTGTCCTTGCATTAGACGGTGGGTTGGCTGATAAAACTCTAGACCCAGACAACACTTAAACATAAGTGAACAGCCTGAAACATGGGCTCCTTGCTTTTGTTTCCAGGAAAACCCTCAATGCTAGAAACATGTTGACAGAATAGATTTGTTAGGAAAATAAAGTGACTGCAAAAGGTAAGAGACCCTAGGACAAAGTAAATTATTACAAGGGGAGGAAAATCTGCTATTTTTTAAAAATCTCAAGACCTAGGAAAGTCACTTTTAAAAGCATAACAAATCACTCAGCCATGCCTGGTAATGAAAACCAGGAGGCAGGACAGAAGGACGACAGGGCCATCTGTCCTGAGCCTCACGCCTGACAAGCTTTAACATGGAACTGCTTAATAGTAAGGTGTCTTTGCATGTTGTATTTTATTCCATTCACTTCAAACCTGCACATGTAGAACGGGAGCACGTCAACTTGGTATGTGTAAAGGGAGCACGTCAACTTGGTATATGTTAACTTCTTCACAGACCACTGTTCAGATTATTTTGAGTGTGTTTATAAAATTTGGTATCACAATGTTTTGATACCTTTTTAAGCTTCAATCAGTTTCATTCTACGTGTTTTTAAAGCAATCAATGCCCAATACGTGTTGAATTTGGCCAGAAAATAACTGAGTAAATGCTGCCTGTGCCCTGGAAGCCCACTCCCCTTCTCCCCTTGCCATATGCAGACTCCATGGGAATTCCATCTGCGTGGCAACTACCACCTTTGCACCAACCTGCAGCGTGATAACCCCACAGTTATATCCAGAGCAAAGTCCCAGGCCAACTTCTCCCAGATTTCAGTGAAATACCCCCCAAACCAACAATTTTACTAGTTTGCCTGACTCTTACACCTAAAGGTATAAATGGATCCAGCTCTTAAAGAGAATTGTAGAGAGGGAATTTATTTGGAGAAGAGGTCACTTCAATCAGGTCAGGAGAGTGAGGCCTGCAGGAGTCACTCACAGCTTAATGGCACCTCCCGCTGACAGGAGCCCGGGCAGACTGGGCCTTCTCTGCAGGCCAGGGAGGGAGGGAGAGCTGAGCCAGTGGTCAGCCTGCATCCTCCAGCCCCTCTCGGAACACGAGGTGATCTGAACACTGTGCTGCTGAAATGAGAGTGTGTCTGACAAGGTAACGCAGCGTGAGAGTCAAGACACAAGTTGGGGACTGCCGACCGCCCCCCTGAAAGCCGGGGAAGAATTTCCCTTTGGGAATAAACTCTGCACAGACAGAGAGGGACAAAATGAGATCGTTCCCCAGCCCTGTCCACTCGTGCATCTGGCTCAGCACACGGACTACTCGCTCCTCCCTTCCACCATTAGAAGAATCCCTACAGCCTGTAACTGTCTTCCAGCCGGGAAGGAAACACAGCTCATTTTTAAATCAGGCAACCATGTCCCTGACAGGCAGCAGGAAACCAGAGCCTGGCTGTTTACCTAGTGTGACCAGATTTTAACATCCGTAAGGCGGAACAACATGGTGGGTGGGGTGTGGGGACGGGGCAGGGGACAAGGCAGGGAGGGCCTGACAACAATGCAAACTTTGATAAGCAGTTCTTAATAATCACTTCTCAGCAATTATTTGTTATTATTATAGTTTAACATTATAAAATTAACAAAAATAATATAAAACTCATATTCTGGCGAAATAGCCACATGGCAGCCGAAAACCGTATATTCCCTTCTTGTTCTCCCGCCCGTTCATGAATTCAGGACTTTTTTAAAACGCTGCGGGGCGCTTGAAAAGCGGGACGTCTGGTCACCCTATGTTTACTACATCGTGGAGCAGCAATTTTCTGAAGAAACTGTTCATGTTACTGAGTGACTCGTGACCAGTCAGCAATGTGTTAAGAACATGAACATAAATGTATTCAAGAAATAATGGGCTTGGCGCCTGTAGCTCAGCAACTAGGACACCAGCCACATACACCAGAGCTGTCGGGTTCGAATCCAGCCCAGGCTTGCTAAACAAAGACAACTACATCCAAAAAATAGCTGGGTATTATGGCTGGCGCCTGTAGTCCCAGCTACTTGGGAGGCTGAGGCAAGAGAATAGCTGAAGCCCAAGATTTTTTTTTTTTTTTTTGAGACGGAGCCTCAGGCTATCCCCCTGGGTAGAGTGCCATGGCATCACAGTTCATAGCAACCTCTAACTCCTGGGCTCAATCGAGTCTCCTGCCTCCGCCTCCCAAGTAGCTGGGTCCACAGGCACCTGCCACAACGCCCGGCCATTTTTTGGTTGCAGCTATCATTGTTGTTTGGCGGGCCCGGGCTGGGGATTCAAACCTGCCACCTTAGGTGTACGTGGCTGGCGCCTTAGCCGATTGAGCCACAGGCGCCGAGCCAGAAGCCCAAGAGTTTGAGGTTGCTGTGAGCTGTGATGCCACAGCACTCTACTAAGGGTGACAAAGTAAGACTCTGTCTCAAAATAATAATAATAATAATAATGGATAGCTTTTCCCCAAACGAACCACCCATAAGTACAGAAAGTCTATCTTGGGCTCAACACCAAGGTTCATGCCTATAAACCTAGCATTTTGGGAGACTGAGGCAGGAGGATCGTTTGAGCCCAGGAATTGGAGGCTATGGTGAGCCATGACTGCACCTTTATACTCCAGGTGCAACAACAGGGTGAGACCCTGTCTGGAAAGAAAAAAAAAGAAAATCCATTTTGCTTCCCAACAGATGCCAATTAAAAAAAGTTGTCACTTTAGAAAAAAATAAAAGGAGGGGAGGGAAGAGAGAAAGGAAGCGGACTCCTCTCACCCAGGCCTTGGTTCTGCTGTTCCCACTCGATGGCATCTGGCACCTGGTAGGTGGTTCCCTCCAGCAGGCCCATGCTCCCCTGCTCCGTGTCAGGCTCTTGGGATGTGACACCAGGGAGCGTGAACCCGGGCAGCTCCGCAGCGCCGTCCAAACCCTCACCCAGGGAGTCCGCATCTTTAGCCTCCTCGTCTTCGTCCTCATCCTCCTCCTCTTCATCTTCATCTTCCTCTCCCTCTAGGCAAAAAGAAACCAAAGGGCAACATGAAAACACACAGAAAGTGCACGATCCAACAAGCAGATCCTCTGAAATCTTCCAAACCCTGCAAAATAATGAGGACCTTCTAAAACAAGTTCTCATAACCCAAGTCAGACAGGGCTCTGTGACCACTGTGTGTCCCATATTCTGAACTGTCTAAACCACAGCTGTGTCAGACACACATCATACACTATATTTATTGGGAGTCAAAGGTGAGGTAACATGGGTTGTTATTAAGATGCTTGTATTTACTGCAGGGCAGGAAACACCCCATTCCTGTTTCTAGGAGGTTATCAGAAAAGACCCCGACACGCTAACAGAACGCAGAAAGAGTTGTTCCACTCGCTTTGTATCTCCTAATGTTAAAAATTCATCATTTTGGCATTTTTTCCTTCTGTTCTCCCACAGCAGCAAGCAGAACCCAGACTCACTCTCGGAGCCCCTCCTCCCTGTAGAGAGACTACAGACAATCACAGCAATGTCTCCAAATCCAACTGGGAAGTGGGACACGAAAGAGGACAGAGAAGCAACACAAAAAAAAATTATGATGATCGTCTGAAGAGTTAACATTTACAACTTGTCATTTTCTATGCTCCAAGTGCAGTGGATTTAAGGAAGATAGGATCCCCAATTCTCTTTGCTTTACCAATTTTAGCTTCCTAGGCATATCTTGAGGCTCCACCCTAACCGTGGGTGCAGCCTAAGGGCCCAGAATTTACAGAAGCCCTTTGGCCTCTCACCTGGGCTCTCAGCCCAGCAGTGACTGCAACAGGGAATCCTTGTCACAGCGTGGAGAACGGAGGGAAGAAGGACCAGCTGAGCCACACGGGAACTCTGAGACTCCTTTCCTGCCTCTACACAGCTTCTTCCACGCATGCCCTTTACCTCTATCATTCAGACATTTTAAAAATATCACTTTTAATCTCTTTTTAGTCGTATATGTCCTGTAATATTGAAGAATTAGTACTTGTCACTGTTCAAAAAATACAACAAACATTTACTGAGCCCCTCACAGGTGCTGTTCTAGGCAAGGGACAGAGCGAGGATGTCTTTGCCTTCACAGCCCACATGCCCCTCGGGAGATGCATGACAGCCAACAGACCCACCAGGGATGGGAGACACTCAGATCAGAGCTGGCAAGAAGGCAGAAGGTGCCAGGCACTGCTTCGTTAAACAGAATGATTAAGGAAAGCATTTCTGCTTAGGAAAAGATTGACCAGATACCATACCAAAATAGTCATTCTCTTGCTTAATTTAGGTCAATGCCTATAGCAAAGCATTCCCAAAGGAGGGCGAGCAAGGGCAAAACCTTGAGGTAGGCATGAGTGTGCAGTGTTCAAAGAACAACTGAGAAGACGGAGCTGGGGGGCAGGGAGGGACAGAGAGAGTTTAGGGAATAACGGAGGAGAAAGTAGCTGGAGCCAGGTCTCACTTGGAGAAATGACCCTGGCTATAGGATGAAGAAGAGACAAAACAGAAAGATGCATGAGGGGGCTGTTTAAACCCAGGCTGAGGGTGATGCTTGTGTAGTCCAGGAAGAAGAGAGAGATGGTTGGATTTGGGATGTCATTTGAAGGTAGAGCCCTGCTGGTAATGATGATGGGAGGTGTGGGAGGAAGACCCCCCCCCATCTTACTGAAAATGGAAACTGAATGACAAAGAGCGAGATCCAGAACTTTATTTGAGATACAGTAATTCAGTGGTTGTCAAATGGAAATGCTGGAAGCCTAGGGAAGGTCGGAGCTGGAGATCAATAATATTTAAACCTTGAGGCTGGGTGAGATCATCAGGAAGCTGAATGCAGGTAGGAAGGTAAGGGGTCCAGCCCACAGCCTGGGCCACCTGCCCTTGGAGGGTGGCCAGCAGAGGGAGATCAGCCTAAGACACAGAGGAGTGACCAGAAACAACTGAGGTCAACCAAGAAGAGGGCAGCATCAGGGAAGACAGGAAGGAGGCTGCTTCCAGAGGGGTAAGAGACTGAGAGAGCGTCTTTCTGGCTTTGACATGGGGAGGGCACTGGTGACCTGGACAAAAGTTGCATCCAAGGAATGACAGGGACAAAAGTCAGATTGGAGTGGTTCAATAGAAAATTAGGACAGAAGGTCCAGGAAATATAGAAAATTCTTACCAGAAATTTGGCTGAAAAGGAGAACAGGGACATTAAGGTACAGCTGGAGAGAGAGATGGGGTCATGGGTAGGTTCTTAAAATGGGAGATGCCAGACCTGCTAGTAAATTGATGGGTATGATCTGGCAAGGAGGGGCACCTGACCGTTCTGGAGAAAGCGAAGGGGTCGGAGTGACATCCAGGGAGACTCAGCATTGTAGAGCAGCTGTGCACTTGCACTCAGGCCGCAGAGACCATTACAGCTGTGTGGTTTGGGTCCAGTCCTGAACTGTGCTGAGTCTGGGCTTCCTCATCAACAGAACTGATATTACTCCTACCTCCCCTAGGCTGCTGTAAGGATGACATCAGTTAACACAGAAGGCACTTAGAACTGAGCCCGGCACACAGGCAATACCGTACACCGTGAGCTTCTTCACAGTCACAGAGAGAGGATGGGATCCAGAGCACAGGTAGCTCAGACACCCACCCTCCCCCGGGGCAGGCTCAGTGCAGGCAGGGGGCGGAAGTGATGGTGGGAATATGTGAGAGCTATCTCATATTTATTTTCTTAGTCAAAGAAAAAGCTGGAAAGGAAAAGAGAAATGTTGGTGGTTTGAGGCGAGAGGAGAAAGTGTGAAAAGATGTCTTGGAAAGTTAGTGAGAGAATTTTTCAGGGAAAATGTAGTAGGACTGCCCGGCGACCCTACAGGCCCACTTAAGATGAGCCATCCTAGATTTAAGGTGAGGCCTGTTGAGACTGTGGGTTTCCCTCCAGCCGTACTCAGCGGCTTGAGCGCACGGCGGAGAGCTGAGTGGGCAGGAGACTGAAGCAGCAGCAAGCTTTGCCGAGGAAGCTCTCTCTGGGGTGTGGGGGCTGAGAGAGGGTAAGGAAGGGGCCGACTGTGTGTGGAGGAGGAATTGCTATCAAGACAGACCAGGGATTCTAATTAAAGAGAAGGCAAGGAGGCGGCTGCACAGAGGGGGAATGAGGAGGTAACTCGTCAGAACTACTGGAGGATTTCCACCTCCTGTTTAAAACTCTGGACAGGCTTGCTCTTTCCTCCTCCTCTTGGAGGGGTATGGAGAGAGGGCACCCCCAGCATGGCCCCAGGGCACCCACAGTCTGCAGCTTCGTAAGGTAGCTGTCACTCACAAGTGCCCATGTCTGTGCTAGAAAATGGAACAAGAAGAAGGGCCAGAAGGAAGTCGCAGGAGCGGAGTGAGGAGGAATTTCCAAGTCAGGTTGGGGACATGAGGCCTCCAGGCCAGGGCAGAAGGAAGGACAGGCAGACAGACGTCTAGCCGGGAAGCCAAAGATGTCAACCAGGAAGACTGAGCTGTGGGACACCAATGCCCACATCCCCTGCACTGAGAAGTGGGGACCTCGCCAAGGCCACCAAGGTGACAGAGTGCTTGGCCATACTCTGTAGGATTTCCTGGTTAAGGATCTGGAAAAGAGTAACACCTGCCTGCGGGGCTCGGTCATGACGGAACCAGGCCAGACACTGTTTACAAATTAGGACCAGCCCTCCAAGAACTTGAAATGGAAACACAGAGTGGATTCTATCACAAGTTGGGTGCAGAAGCAGCTGGGAGCCTTGTTCTGCGAAGCAACACTTAGATTCCCATCTGAATGGCAAAACCAAAGCAGATGACAGAGGGCCCTCAGGAGAGGAGCAAGCAGAGGACGGGGCACCCAAGGAGTGATGCGGAAGGGAGCGTCTGTCTACCGCTTACATCACAGAAGAGCCTCTCCAGAGAAGGGAACCCTTCACCTTCCAGTAAGGTGACGACTGACCAGAGTTAGAAACCATAACAAGTCGTTTCTCATTCAAAAAAAAGGATACTTCTAGAATCCTTTCATTTGTTTGTTTTTTTATAACTTTGGAAGATTTTAACACCCCCCCCCCCAAAAAAAATCCCAATTTGTTTTTCCTGCCCCACCAGGTAGCCAGAAAAGAAACACAGGTGAGGACTGTGGACCGCCCGCCGGAGGCGGAGAACAAGGAGAAGCCAGCACTAACCAGAGAGGGGGCGGGGCGGGGACCGGGCAGGGCTGGGAGGTAGGGGAGGGGCAAGGCGAGGTGGGGCGGGGTGGGGACTGGGAGGGTGGGGCGGGGCAGGGCGAGGCGAGGTGGGGCTGGGTGGGGAGGGGCGGTGGGCGGGGCAGGGTGGGGCAGGGACCGTGCTGGGCTGGGTGGGCAGGGAGGGGCTGGGTGGGGCGGGGACTGGGCGGGGCGGCTTTAAAACAGGCTAAAGGTTCTCCTCAGGAAGAGGAATTCTGTTCTTTAATTTCACAAATGGATGGGTAGGCGTGTGGGCTGAGGAACAGAGGAGTGAACCAACATGGGTGTAGACAGATGGACAGACATACACATAGAACAGGACGCTTTCAAGTTGTGGTAACTGTTGAGAATAAAATGAAAACTGGAGACCTGCTGGAGTGAGATGGGGTTAGTGGCCGGAGAGGTGTGTGAGTTGGCCATGAACTCTTTCAACTAGTCACACACTCAAGAAAAATAACGATGCCGTGGACACTCAGAATGCAAAGGGCAGGAGAGTGCCGGAAACAGTCAGCAGATGAAGCAATGCCAAAGCCAACAGCAAGATCCCTGGTCCAAAAAACCCGGACTAAAGAACTCAGTCAAATGACACCTCCAGGTGATAGGTATTTTAAGGTTATAAGTAATGCTTTCTGAATTTTGCAATATTGCTTAAATAAACCCCCAAATTTATTTTCATTTATCAAAACTGAAAATAAGCATGCCCCTCCAAGATAAAATACACTCACACTAACACAATAATACCACATAAAGGTGGCGCAGAGAAATAAAAACGCACCTCTGAAACCAGGCCTCCCCTGTGTAACAGGTCCCCCCCTGCATCAACAGCTACTGGCCAAGGTTGTATTTCTCCTGAGAACCTCTTAAAAAAAAACACTGCAACCCCGGAAGGGAAGGTTCAGAAAGTTCAACCTGAGAAGATCCTTCTAGGCCCGCGGTTCTCAACCTTCCTAATGCTGCGGCCACTTTAATACAGTTCCTGTGTATTAAAGGGCACTGTTCTGGGCACATCGCCTAGAATGGAAAATTCATCCTCCGACACTTCTTTCTCCAGGTTGACATGGTGCTGATGACATCAGATCACCAAACAGTAACAGTGGCCCCAGCAGCACTCAGGGGGGCAGGAGTGACAGTTTCTGAGAAACCACCTCTCTTAACAGGCAAAATTCTCCCAACAAGCCACAATGTCCCAACACCCAGACTCATGATGTATGCTATGAAAAACTCCTATTGACCCAGCATCTCCTTGAAAGATGTGTCCCCCTGACACAGGGTGCATGGTCGGGCACTGACTGAGATTCCTTGCCATGGAACTAATGTATTTTCCCACAGATCTTTACCAAAATCAAGTTACTTGGGATTAATCTTGCTGTGGCTAGCAGGTCCACTGTCAAGTATTCCGACACCCTACTATGGTAATGAACATGATTGAGGCATCAGCCAATAACCTAACTCAGTGTTGGGAGAGCAGACAGCTCTGCATGTAACAGGCCCTAGGGCAGTTCAACTTCTGATTGCTGTGGTTGAGGTGTGCTGAAACAGTTAGAGATAAGGCAGAAATGTCAGATAATAGTGCCACACAGCTGAGAGATGCTTTGTGACGCTGAGCAGGTTCATGGTTCAAGTAGAACAGTGGTTCTCAACCTTCCTAATGCTGTGACCCTTTAATACAGTTCCTCATGCTGTGGTGACCCTCAACCATAAAATTATTTCCATTGCTACGTCATAACTGTAATTTTGCTACTGTTATGAACTGTAAATATCTGATATGCAGGATGTATTTAGGCAACCCCTGTGAAAGGGCCATCCAACCCCCAAAGGGGTCGCGACCCACAGGTTGAGAACTGCTGAAGTAGAGAAATGTCCCATTTCAGTGGCAGAGAGAGAAAAGCGTCTAGACCGTGCCCCCTCCCAGTCAATTCCATCTGTCTGGTCTGTCTCTGACAGGACCTCTCAGCAGCTGCTTCATAACCCACAATACTTCCTAATTATCCTGAGGCTTTTCTGCCCAGGAACACAAAATGTTTTGCTGGCATTATCCTCCCAATTTACATTGTTACCTAAACAGGGAGCAATTTGTATAAGCTTTGTTTCACTTACATGCTACTTAGCTGGTGAGATAGCTACCTTGGATATTCAAGTTTCATAGCAGACCCTAAAATGAGTTACCCAAGCCCCAAATTCCTACCTCTTTAAGTCAGCCTGTTTTCTTTATTCATTGTTTCTGCCTAAAGTTCCACAAACCAAAAGTTTTCATTTTGTTCAGGACCAGGGCCCTTGGTTAACTCCCAACAAAAGCAACAGAAGATGAGAGAGAAATGGAGAAATGCCACCCTGGGACCACGGTCTAGTCACCTGACTGCTAGAGAGCCCACTTGCTTTGTTTTGTTTTCTGTTTGGGGGTTGTTTTTTGTTGTTGTTGTTGTTTTCTTTTGAGTCAGTCTCACTTTGTCACCCTCAGTAGACTGCTGGCCGTGGCATTGTTCACAGCAACCTCCTACTCCTAGGCTTAAGCAATTCTCTTGTCTCAGCCTCCCGAGTGGCTGGGGCCACAGGCGCAAGTCACATCACCCAGCTTTTTTTGTTGTTTTTGCTCTTGTTTTAGCTGGCTGGGGCTGGGTTCGAACCCACCACGGTATATGGGGCCAGCACCCTACCCACTGAGCCACAAGTGCCACCCACAGTTCCTGCCAAAGGTGCTCATTTTCTCTAACCCCATTTTCATCACAGCTTAGACATTTTTAGATCTCCAGAAGACAATTAGCTAGCACTTCCAGACTGTTATACTAATGCCTCAAAGGGGGAAAGAACCTTAGCTGAGACTGTGTCATCCCAACAATAAGAGCAGGAAGAACCAGGACAGTAACACTGTTCCCAACCCATCCTATCTCTCCTTGACTTACAAGAAGAACAGCCTCTCACCTGTTTCTATCTTCTGACTTTTGGGAATTTTGATGATTAATTTGAATTTCATCTTTTGCCTATTTATTCCTTAGTTTTCCACATCAAATCGCTCTTTTTAGTGGCTTTTTCTTTCCTTCACTACTGCAATCCCCCACCCTTGGGCCAGGCTGTAGGCCAGTACAGTCTGTGACCTGTTAGGAATTAAGAGGCACTAAAGCACACAGCAGGAGGCGAGCAGCCTGGTGAGCAAGAGAAGCCTCACTGTGTTCACAGCCACTCCCCATCACTCACACCACCGCCTCCACGCCCCCTCCCAGCAGGTCAGTGGCAGCACTGCATTTGCTTAGGAGCAAGACCCCTCCTATAAACTGCATTTGAGGATCTGGGTTGAGGCTCCTTCTGAGAACAATGCCTGAGGATCCGAGGTGGAGATGCAATGTGCTTGAATCATCTCAGAACCATCACCCTCACCCACCCTTAGTGCATGGGAAAACTTTCTTCTATGAAATTGGTTCCTGATCCCAAAACGGTTAGGGACTGCTGCTTTACTAAGATTAACATTAAATCTAGGGTAAACGAACCATCACATGTGGAAAAGTAGGAGTGCACCATGAAATGAAGTAAGGCAGCTTCCCCGGACCTCGGCAGAGCATGCGCTAGTCATTCTCCCCTAGTTAGGAAACGGCTCTGACCCCGCCCCTTAACATCTTTCTCTGCTTGGCGCCTGTGGCTCAAGTGGTTAAGGCGCCAGCCACGTACACCTAAGGTGACAGGTTCGAATCCAGCCCAGGCCCGGCAAACAATACCAGCTGCAACCAAAAAATAGCCTGGCATTGTGGTGAGCATCTGTAGTCCCAGGTACTTGGGAGGCAGAGGCAGGAGACTCGCTTGAGCCCAGGAGTTGGAGGTTGCTGTGAGCTGTGATGTCATCGCACTCTACCCAGGGGGACAGTTTGAAGCTCTTTCTCAAAAAAAAAAAAAAAACCAGCTTTCTCAAGAAACATTTGCTGGCGTATGTTTTCCAGGGAACTCCTATGCCAGTAATAATCAAAAGCCACTGTAGCAAAATGGTTTCCACACAAACAGAGTGACTTGAAGCCCTACTAATGACATTGCTTTTATTTCCTTCCAAATTATTTTTTTTTAACTTGGACATCAAATTGGGTGCAAAACTTAACAGCCAGAAAAGAAAAAAATTAAACTTGTCTTAAGGACGTGAAGCAAGTCTCCAGCAGATGGCTCTCCAGGATCAGAGGTGCCAAGGGACCCCAGAATCTGAAATTACTGTAAAGCCCAGCAACTAAAAACTTTGACCTGGAATTTATAGAACGTCATTATATTTCTAAAATCTGGAATATTCCTGCCAAGTGCCTTTAAATTTTTTTATGTAATATTATATATATGTGAATATGTATATCAGTGTATATATAATATAAACACCATATATATATATAAACACCTTATTTATGTAATTAAACTTTATAATGAAATGAACCTCAGTGAACTCACCATTCAACTCAAGAACTACTACGTTAGTAACACTGCATCAAACCTTCTCTTTAACACCATATAAAATAACCAAATGTCATATTTGGGGACTTTTTTCCACTCAAAATTATAGTTTTAAACTTCACATATCTTATACAAAACGCTAGTTTATTAATTTTCGTTGATATATGGTATCCATTATACTTATATGTCACAATTTATCTATTTTTCTCTGCACCAAGTAACATTTACTGTGTTTAGTTTTTGCTCTGGTTTTCTTACCTCTCCTCTCTCACACAGAGAACCCTCTGGTGTCTCTCCTTTTTTTTTTTTTAAGACAGAGTCTCACTATGTTGCTCTGGGTAGAGTACCGTGGCATCACAGCTCACAGCAACCTCCAACTCCTGGGCTTAAGCAATTTTCTTGCCTCAGCCTCCCAAGTAGCTGGGACTACAGGCACCTGCCACAATGCCTG
>CAUYQV010187920.1:0-30898 GCA_963574575.1 Galagoides demidoff
TGGTCCCAGCTACTTGGGAGGCGGAGGCAGGAGACTCGCTTGAGCCCAGGAGTTGGAGGTTGCTATGAGCTGTGATGCCATGGCACTCTACCCAGGGGGATAGCTTGAGGCTCCGTCTCAAAAAAAAAAAACAAAAACAAAAAACTGATTTTCTAAGCGACTTGCAGACTCAGTGTTGAGGCAGTTCCCAAAGAGACACTCCAGACATGTTTTGAATGAGTGATGTAGGTCATGTTAGACTTCTAAGATGAGTTCTTTAAAAGAAACAATGCTCAATTCATTTGTATAAATGTGCGCCCAGTTTTATTTTGATTGACAAGAGCAATCTTTTTATCTTGGTGATCATGCCTTATATATTGCCTACATGTATTTTGACCTCTTCAAAAGCCAATTTGAATATTCATTTAAGATTAAGCCAGGTATGGTCCACTTAAGGAGATAATGGCTCTTCTTTATTACAGTTTTCATAATGTATTTATGAAGTGCCCCTTTGGACGATACTACAGTAAAACCTCTTGCTGAGACATCCCTCAGATCAGAATCACAGATAATGGAAAGGCAACTTGGACAAAACCCTGGAAAGTGAAATCCTTAGGGGACACAAAAGCAAAAGAGAGAAAATGTGTGTGTCAGTGAGTGATGGTCTTCACCCTGGAGTTTCAAGTTTACCTGTGTTGGGTTGCCAGGAGCATATTTACTCCTAACAGCCAGTGTTTTATATCAAAAGACACAAATGTATCTGATTCAAAGAGGTGAGTGTAGTTTTTAACCCAGTATGTCTATTTCAGTTCTACACTGCTTGTGATTCAGGGGAGTGTCCTTGATTGCTACATCACTAGATGACATTAATCATGAGACAGGTCATTCAGAGAATAAAAAGTTAACTTTATAATAGCTAGTGAAAGCTTTTAAGTATTCATTGCAAGGTAGTTTTAAAGGCCTACACTTAAGTAATTTTACGGGCTCTCTTGGCTCACGTTTCCAGTATTGGGCGTGGAGTAGAGGGAGAGGAAGAAGGAAGTGGTCGATGAATCTTTCTGTGATTGCAGCCAACCAAGTGTGAAATATGGGATCCCACGGCAGGCCATTCTTCCTGCATCTACAGGGGTTGAAAATATGTATGTATCAGACACAAACGGCTAAGCTTGATTTAAAAAGACCAGCTACTTGTGTGCCCATGTGACAAGCTACTAATGCTGATGATGGCACAAAAGTCACAGTTTCAGACATCATTTTTCAACACAGCCCTCATAACAGTACCATTTCAAAGTAAAGTGATCTTTACAACAGTGATCAGACACATATACATTCTCTAATGTCAGTTTTAATGTTCTCTAGAGCAAATGACAGTATGTTAAAGTTCTCTTATTTATTTTCCTTCCAAAACTTAGGTTTTTTACAGAGAACTGCTTTATTTTTTATAAACTTGAATTCTCAAATAGATATCAGAAGTTGGAAAAGGCACTCCCACCAAAAAAAATAAAATCTACATAAACCTTCAAGGTGTTAGTTGGCTATCTTTATGCAACTGCTACTTCATCCCGCCTTAGTGTCCCTACTGAAGATAGTAGAGCAGTGTCTTTAACATCATAAACCGAAGGACACACCAGAGTATAAAGTCCCCAGGCAAAGTCTCCCTTTGGAGCTAGTATTTAAGATGGGGACCTGATGAGAGCTGCATTGCATTTGTGTCCCAGCAAATGAAGGTGCACTTTGAGGAACATGGATGGGTTTCAGAAGAGAATCACAGAGGGTGTAAGGAGGAAACACAGGAACTTAGAAGGTAGAAGGAACTGGAATCACTTGATTGCTGGTGGCAGATCCAAGGAGGAGAAAGGACAGTGCTTTGGAGACAGACCTGGCTTCCACTAGGCACGCCCCACCTATGTGACCGCAGAAAACTACTGGGTTTTTCTCAATCTTTTTTCATCTGTATAATGGGGGCAATACCCACCTGTCAGGTTCTGAGACCGTTAAAAAACAGGTGTTCAGCAAGTGGCATGATTTTTTTTGACCTCTAAAATCTTTTTCTTTTTTTTTTTGAGACAGAGTCTCACTTTGTAGCCCTAGGTAGTGCTGTGGCATCACAGTGGCATCACAGCTCACAGCAACCTCCAACTCTAGGGCTTAAGCAATTCTCCCTTGCCTCCGCCTCCTGAGTAGCTGACACTACAGGCACCCGCCACAGTGCCCGGCTATTTTTTACAGTTGCCATTACTGTTTTAGCTGGACAGGGCCGGGTTCGAACTTGCCACCCTCGATATATGGGGCTGGCACCCTACCCACTGAGCCATAGGCACCACCCAAAGGACACCTGAAATCTTTGAGTCAACTTGACTCCCCTCTCTCTCTCACTCCAAAACATATCCATCAGAAACTGTCCACTCATCATCCTTTGGAATGGAATCCAGGATCCAATAGGGCTCACCACCACCGCCCTCACCACCCCTGTATCCTAAACTGCCACCCTCCCTGCTGTGGGTTTTTCCACAGCAGCCTCACAACCTCCACCCTGCCTTCCCACAGCCCATTCTCAAGACAACAGCCAGAGGAGCACTTTTTCACATGGAGTGAGGCCACGTTACCTCCAGATGAAAACCCTCCCCAGGCATTCAATCTCACTCAAAATGAAATCTGAAGTCCTTCTGGCACCCTGGGTTCTACTTGACCCCCTCACTGAGGTCCTCCCTCTCACTCCCAGCTGACCTCTCCCCAGCCACACCCTGACCTTGCCTCTGGGCACAGACACCTGCTCCTCCCCCAGAAAGCTGGAGGGCGGGGCTGCCCCCCACTCCTTCAGTCCCTGTGTTGGAGAAACCTCAGGAAACAGAGCCCTACCTCACAGCCAAGCCTGCATTTCATATCTCTCTGCCGCCAGTATGGGACCTGGCTGGGTCAGAGCTTATCCATGGTGCTCATGGCTCTCTCCCTGTGTCCATCCTGGTCCTGGAACACAGAGGTGCTCCGAGGCTGGCCGTTGAGCAGGGCTGAGTTGAATTGACCCCTACACACCATTGAGAAGAGGCCTGGAATGCAATAGGAAGAGTTCTGGGCTGAAAGTCAGAACACCTGGGGGCTGAATGCAAGTACTGACCTTGATACTCACCACCTGCCTAATCTTGGGCAAGACCCAGACCTAGAACATGGGCCTCATCCTCCTCCCCTGTGAGGCAGAGCCTGGGCCACTTCCAGCCCTGAGATTCTGGGGAGTAATCTCCAGAATTCTGCCCAGCTGTTCACTGTCTTCCCAGTGTTTAGGCCTCAGCAGTGTCCAGGAGATAAAGCAGGAGTTTTGTGGTGTTCTGTTACAGGAGGAATTTTGTGCCAGTGAGGAGGCTAGTCCACCCGGGAGATGTTACTGATGCAGGTAGGGATGTCTCTCAGGGCTTTACAAATGAGTACCTCCTCTTGTCCTAGAGAATATCATAGTCGTGATTTTGCCTAAAACTGAGGATGGAGCTCCAGTCTTACTGTGATTCCAGACATTTTTATCTTCCTTAACTTGAAGTAAACATTATTTGTGATGGAGGAAGTGAAGTTTTTCAATATTTCAACAGATGGCGCTGCTGGTAGCTGTTCTCTAACTATAAATATAAATTTAATCTAGACTAATTTTAATCATCTTTTTAAAAAATGATTGCATCCTGGGATGATACATGAATTTGTTTAGTTTATTATCTTACCAGTACCACAGAGTAAATAGTTTTAACCCTTTCGTAAAGCAGCACCAGCCCTGAAATGTGGGCAGCCCAATTTCTAAAGTCATCTGCATTAATATAGTGTGTGCTTTCCCCAGTGCTCTCATAGAAAATGCGCCAAAATGCTTTACTTAGAGGAAAAGAAAAGATCACTTGTACATAAGTACAGTTTATTTTGGCCCATGACATAAATACAAACTAAAGTGAGGAACCTATTTATTTAGATACTTTAAATAGATACAAATATTTTTTTAAATGGCTACATGTACCAAGAGAAAGACTGTGGGTTTGGATAAAGATGTGGGCCTGCCAGAGTCTAAGGTGAAAGTGTGCTGCAGAAAACGATGGCCAGAGTGTCAGAGATCCCGTTGACGTTCACTCATCAGCTCCGTCCAGCCCTGACCTACGTTTCCAGCTGGTCTTCCAGCAAGATCGTTGTAATTACACAGCCATGCACTTGCTTCTGGGTGTGGTTTCCCTGATAGCATACTTAAACGCAGATTACAAATATTTGGCAGGATTCCTCCCTCTGTGGGAACCAGACAAGTCATAACACCAACTGAACACTCTACACTATTGTGCAGGAAAGAGGCCGCGTCATCTCGGGTTTCAGAGTGCAGAGCATGAGAAACTTGCTTCAGGTCTGCTCTGCTCCCCCAGCCATGTGCCTCCAGCCAGGAAAGGGTTTGTAACGAGGGTTACAGACGCCTCTTCTCCTGCCACCTCCATACAAGACCCACAGCCAACAAGAACCAGCCAGGAAGTCCCCAGTGTGGAGTGTCTGCTTGTCTCAGAAAAGGACTCTCTATTCTCTGCTCCATGCAACTAGGGTGTGCCCCTCTGTACCAGAAGTCTTCACTACGTGCTCTTCAAGGACTTACTGATAAGCTTGAGAAGATTATTACAAATTGTTGTCTCTTAAAAACTTAAAAACGTTAGGCTGGGTGTCATGGCTCATCCCTATAATCCTTCCTTTGAGAAGCCAAGAATCGCATGATCTTGGGAGTTGGAGGCTGCAGTAAGCTATGACAATGCCACTGCACTCCTGCCTGAGCTGCAGAGCGAGCCCTGTCTCTAAACAAAAACACATTATTAATTATCGAGGCTAATAAATGTTGAACGTCATACTTTTCTCAACTTGATCCTAAAATCTCTATCTCATGCCCTGGGTTCCTTTCCTTTCTTCCTGCTGAGCATTCTGTCCTTCCTGTCAAACATCACGCCCAGGCACCTGGACAACCCACCTCCCCGTGCTCTGTGCTCTGTACAGAGACTGTATGGTGAGCAGAGAACTGCCGGTGGAAGTGGGTAGGCCCTGTCTACTCAGCTCTGAATTTAGAAGCCCATTGGCACAAGTCTGCAAATGTTAACGTAGTAATTTATCAGCATAAAAGGAGAGGAGAAATAAATCATTGGATGTCCTTTTAATTACATTTTCAGATTAAACAGATTTTTTTATTACCAAAGTTTCTGAGTGAACAAAGAACTGTACTATTTGTATAGTTGAAAACAAAGGAGTAATAACAACTCCTGGCACTCCCATATCACTTTTTATCCAAGTGTCTCAAGGTGCTTTACAAACGTTAATTAAGACTCACTACTTTTTTTTTTTAAGGTAGATAAGTAGAAAAAAAAAAGAGAGGGAGGCAGTTTTATGTCATAACTACCTGAAGGAGAAAAGCAATACCATAAACCCAGGATCAGTGTGGCTTCAGGTAACAGTAACACAGACTGGCAGAGGATTATAATTCTTTTTTTTTTTTTTTTGAGACAGAGCCTCACTATGTTGCCCTCGGTAGAGGGCTATGATGTCACAGCTCACAGCAACCTCAAACTCTTGGGTTTAAGTGATTGTCCTGCCTCAGCTCTCAAGTAGCTGGGACCACAGGTGCCCACCACAACGCCTGGCCATTTTTTTGTTGCAGCTGTCATTGTTGTTCAGCTGGTGTATGTGGCCAGTGTGCTATGGGCTCCGAGCTACAGAGGATTAATTCTAAGTGACAATTAACAGCAAGAGGATCAACAATTTACCATGTATATTTACTTGATACCAGGTATTGTGCTTGGTTTAACCCCCAGCTTTAAGGAGGTATAACTTACTTAAAATAAAAATAACCCACTTTTAGCATACAATTTGATGCATTTTGGCAATGTATACAGTGGTGTAACCATCACCACAGCTGAGACAGAGTATCTCCAACACCAGAGAAAGCGATTTTCTCCCCTTTACAGTCAGTCCCTCCCTCAAAACTGCCCCTTCTTTGGTCACTATTAAATTTGCCTTTTCTAGAATGTCACTTACGGGAATCGTTCAAAATGAATCTTTTATGTCTGACTTCTTTCACCTAGCCTAATACCTTTTTTTAAAATAGATTTAGGGAGCACATTGAATTTTATTACATGTCTCTTTTGAGTAGTGGTGAGGTCTGATAGTGTTCCTTGTATCAAATAGCTGATTTTTCATCCCTCAGCTCCTCTCCCCTTTGAAATCTCCCGTGTCCTACTGCACCCCTCTTTGTGTGTCCAGTGTCCTTGCACAGCCATGGCTTAACTCCACTTACAAGGGAAAAGATTGCCCACGTTCCTAGGCAGGTCAGTAGTTGGTTTCTTTTCATTGCAGAGTAGTTCCCTTCCCATCATAGGTCTTCACCACCTGAGGGTTGAAGGTCATTTGGGTTGTTTCCTTTGGGGATGATCTGAGCATCACTGCTATGAATATTCACACACAGAGTGTGTGGACACAGGTTTTATTCCTCTTGTGTAAATACTTGTGAACGGGATCGCTGGTTGATACGCGAAATATAGTTTTAGCTTTGTGAGACATTGCCAATCTGTTCTCCAAAGTTGCCCTGCTCTTCTGCGTCCCCACAGCAACACGTGAGGCTTCCACTGTCTGCACCCTGGTATTTATATAGTGTTTCAGTTAATCCTCACATCAGTGTGGTGAAGTCAGGCACTCTTATTATTAGGCACGTTATTATTTCTGTTTTACAGATGAGGAAACTAAGGCCTAAAGAGAATAAATGACATGTGTAGAATGCATAGCTTATAGATGGCAGATTTGTGTTTATTGATGCCAAAAACCCACCCTCTTTCTATTATAGTATAAAACTTACTATACTTAAAGTTAGAAAAGCTTCTGTAATGATGTCAAGGTTTTTGGACATGTGTAAGATGAATAGTTGCATGTTGAAAGCCAAGTCTACTACTTCATCTATAGCGGGGTGTAAATACAAAGTTGAACATGGACTAAAGAACTTTTAATTAACTGAAAAACAAGTTTATGGAAAACACAAATGAGACAAAAACACCTCTCACGTCTAAAGATTTTCTTCCCCCAAGTTAACATATCATGTCATTTCTGCATAACAGTTGACCTACAGGTAAATGGTCACATCCTATTTGCTGAAGTTGGGAGAAAATCTGGCTCCAGAGCCAGGATTCCTGGGCCTCCGGCATCAGCCTTCCTGCCAGAATTTCTTGGGATAAGATATTTCTCCTTTGTGATAGGGTTTAAGGCAGGTATTCTAAGACCTGTAAAGAGCCATCGGGGGATAAAATGTGTGCTATAGGAACTAGTCACAAAGACACAGGTCTTAAATTGGGGTCCTCTGGGAGGACCAACTGGGCCGTGAGAAGTGTTGCCTTCAATTGAATTTAAATGTCAGCATATTTCACAAAAAAATCCGGATTTCTGTTTCTAAGAAAACGGAAGCTGGTTAACGCTGGGGCACATTCCTTGCTGGCTCATCTATCTGTTTGCCTGGCCCACTGGGTGTGCTGTGTCCCTGACCCCACAAATGGCAAAGGCACTGGAGCAGCCAAAGGGTGCAAACCTGTATTCCTTTAATTTGAGAGTCTTTGTTTGTGAGCCTGGCCAGAAATGCCGCTACTTTGGCTGCCTTTGGCTGCTGGCTCTGTGGGGGTAGAGGGCTGGAAAGGCCGGGCAGAGTGGAGCTGGTTTGGGCTTTCAGACCCTGCTGACTTTTCCTGTCAAAGGTGTGACATGCTAAGAAGTGTGCAGAGAGCCTTTGGGACACAGACTCCTTTTTCTTTTTTGTGTTTGTCTTAGAATAAATTAGAGAATAAAATTAGTGAAATCCATCAAATTATTATTAATTGCATCTGCTTGGAAAGAGGAACTATAGGTGTTTAGCAAACCTGGAAATTTTAGAAAACAAGCACATTTTCTAATTCTAGACATGCACAATACTGAGGGTCAGAGACTTGTAGCTAGGAGCCAGTCTTCTAAATCTAAATCTCATAATCTTTTCACAGTTAAAGAAAAAAAATTGGGGGTGGTGCCTGTGGCTCAGTGGATAGGGCACCAGCCCCATATATTGAGAGTGGGTGGTTCAAACCCGGCCCCAACCAAACTGCAACAAAAAAATAGCCAGGCATTGTGGTGGGTGCCTGTAGTCCCAGCTACTCCGGAGGCTGAAGCAAAAGAATCACTTAAGCCCAGGAGTTGGAGGTTGCCGTGAGCTATGATGCCACAGCTCTCTATCAAGGGTGACAAAGACTCTTATCTCTAAAAAAAAGAAAAAAAGTTTTACACAAACACACTAAGTAGTTTTTTAAAAATCAGATTTACAGCATCCTCCTAAGTCATCTTCCAGCATTTTACTATGGGGTCACCAGTGGGATCGCATGGCCCCACAGCCTGGGGCTGCCCTGGGACCTGGTAAGTGCCACTCTGTGCAGAGAGCCTACTCTGGCATCCACAGGCGATTCCTGTTGCCGGCCCAGGTCCACTGCCAGCCCTCCTCATGCAGGGCCACACTGCTTTCCATCTTTGTCCTGAGTGGAGAACCTTCTGTAATTTCTTACAACTTCAGATTCTGGACATCTTAGGACTACTTTCTTTGAGTGTTATTTTGGGACCCTACGTGCTAGAACACAGCAGACTAAAAAATAAATGACTTATACAAGCATGTGACAGAATTTACAGTGTGATATCATGCATGTCAGTTAAGTGGAAGCTTTTGTCACTATCAAGTACCAGCATGTCTGGGTAGCAGAGGAGCTGGGTGGCAGGACACTGCCAAGAGGCAGATATGTAGATACATTCCTCTCCTGCATCAGCACACACCCTGTGCCCATCACTTCTCTGGGGTGGTATGTGTCTGGAAATGTGTGGGACTGTATTGTGCACATATATGTATAAGTGTATGTGAGTGTGTGTTGCTTCTTTTAAGCTACTTTCTAAGAAGGCAACAGTAAACACGAAGCGTCACAGAAAACAGACCAATTGTTAAATTATCTAGCCCCTTCATGTGACTCTTCTTTGGGAAACATCATCCAAGATACTTTGTTATGAAAAGCAGCCTTTCAGGTCACATGTATCAGTTTCAGAAATGACAAGCACCCTTGGGCCGCCACTGGGCAGTAGGCTCTATAATAAGACACTTTTGCAGTCTTATTTCCGTAGTTTGTCCAATAGGGCACATCCTGGCAAAGGAAGTTATCAGGGAAAATGTTGTGTGTTTCTGACATCTCCAGTGATGCAACTAGAACAGACACCATCAATGAGACTTTGTCTTTCCAAGCCCCTTTAACACGAGGATCTCAAAGGACCTTATCGGTATGACCTTGCTTATCATGGCCCAGCTCCCAGGGGAGGCAAGCACCATTCCAAAATATGAGAAGTTAGGCCATAGCACAGAGACCAAAGTCTAGTCTGAGCCTTGAACTATATGTACTTTGGAAGGCAGAAGGTGCAAGAGGAGAAACAGCGATCTAGGCAAAGGGACTCTGATGATTGGGTATGGGGCCCCCAAACATTTAAATCCTCACGTGGGTCAGGGCCCCATTTATTCACTGTCACTCAACTTCCTATCTATCCTGTTCATTAAACTGACTACTCAGTGCTATGTCTTGTCGATTTGGAAGATGCTGGAAGGAGGCAGGTTGATGAAGGGCACACATGTTGGGGATTTGTGTTAGCCACAGAAAAATGGCTCATGAGTGAAATTCACCTCTTAGCCCCAGTGATGACAGTTTTTTTAACATCTGGATGTCAAATGCAGTATATTCTCTTAGGCAATAGATTCTCCTCTTTGTGACCAACTGAAAATATAATCTATAAAATGAGCATAATTTCAGCTTACAACACCTAGCCTAATGTGTGAAATTATAGACTAGTTGAAATTAATGATCAATTTGGCAGGGATTTGTGCAATATGGCTATGGCTTATCCATGCTACAACATCCAAGAACAATATATTCCATTGTCAATCTTTTATTTTGTTTTCTTTCCCTTTTTTTTCCCCCTTGTCTCTAGGAGACCAATTAATTGTTCAAAGGTAATATATAGGCGAGATTTCAAGAGCATTTACTTTGGCACCGTCTCTGCCCCTTTGTGGTCTGGCTAACAATAAAGCTAAAATTTGTTTTGTAATGACAGTTCCAGTTGGACTGGAATCCCTTTGAAGTTCCTGCAGTTTGCTGTTGTGAGAGCTCAAGATATTATTTGACTGCAATAAAACACTCTCTGTGTATTATCAAAATATGGTACACACCGAACTGTAGCAACTTGCAGTGACCAGACTCCTGCATGAGTAGAGGTGTCCTATATGAGTGGAGCATGCAGCACATAAATATGAGCTTTTTTCTACCCCCAATTGGTGTTTAATCATCACTGTGTGGGCCATTTATGGATCTGAACCTCCTTGCAAGGTGGTACAGCAAGTGTGAGAGGCAGAGAGCAAATCTGAACAAACTGACAAGATTGGCCAGGACACACTTGCCTAGCCTAGTGATTGAGATTGAGCACCATGCCAGTTGTTGTAAAGGTCTAGCTTCTCAGCTCTTGCATCAGCTGACCTAAATTATTTAATAATGTTGTCACCTCTAAATAAACATAGTCATTGTCCTGGTCTCTATTTATATTTTAAAACTCTTTTCCCACCCACCCCCATGACCTGAAACAATCATATACTTTAGGTTTGAATCCAGTGCCAGAGTTAGGCTTCACACAGGTTGCTGCTTCTGTGAGATGTGCTGTCTCCAGTACATTAATGCAGAAATATTTGATAACTACCATCTGTCTGCTCTCCACACAGGATTCACAAGCAAAATAGTATCTTCCTACATTTGTATAGCAAGTGTGTGTGAGAGAATATTCTGTGTGTGTGCACGTGTGTGTGTTTGCGGTTATATAAATCTTCTGAAGAGCAGCTTTTGTCTAGGATTGTTTTGGTAAATGTCACTCACTTAATCAATGTGTTCTTTTGGTATCAGAATTATATTCCAGGTATCAGAATGTGCAGAGGCAGATACTTGTTTAAAACAAATAATGATATCCTTGTAGTGTCCCATTGCTTGTATAAATGAAAATATTTAAAGGCTTTTTAAATAAGTTTAAATGATCAACAGAGATGCCTGAAAATATATTTTGGCATAGGGAAATCCCTCTTACTGGAATTTATAAATGTGTCATATGGAGAGAGATAATTACAGAATTTATTTTAACCTTTTGTCTCTGACTGAATCTTAAGTTAAAATGTTCTACCTGGAACCCTGTCTGGTTTTTGCCGCTGTTACTGCCTTATGTGTTACCTTTCCATGACTTGATCTGAGTTGCATTTACTTAAGGAGAAAAAGAAATTAGAAGTCATCAAACTCACCTCCAGTTGCAGCCCAATATATAAGGAGCAAGGAAGGCAACACTCCAGTCTCATAACAAGAAGAAAACTGAACAACCTAAAAATCAGCAACTCTTCCTAGATCCATTAGAGAATCAAAGTTACAGGGCAGACTACTACCTTTCCCCACCAAATTGGAGAGAGAGATGAATACAAAGAATTAGAGCTTACCAGGAGAAGAACCTGCCACTGGAGCCAGCATCAGGCAGAAACACTTGGAGGGTGATTGACTAATTGCTGTAGATTGAGTGTGGACTAGCTTGTGAGATCAAAACTCTTAGGTTCCCAGCCTTAGGAGGGGCTCCACACTCACATGAGTTTTACCTCCTACTAGGTTTTGAAGGTGAAGATCCAAAAAAAAGATCACCTTGTGCTTCTGTGAGGGAGAGAAGAAGTTATACCCAGAGCACTCTTTTCTTCTTAACAAAGGACCTCTCTCAAGGAAAACTATTTACAAGAGCCTAACTGATGTGGAGAAAGAGAAAATATCTAACTTGAGCACCCTCTAGACCCCTTGTCTCACTTAAGCTGAAAGCTGAGACATTCACAGTCTAGGGATATAAACTCACTAAAAATAGAGAGAACTAATCATAGACTCCTTGCCCACCCCACACATTTTACCACCATATCAACAGGGTCCTGTATAATAATAGATTACAGCTGAAAGAATTTCAAGACTCAGAGTCTTTTTAAGAAGGGGTCTCTAGGGAAACCCAAAGAAAAACAAAAACAAGCACACTGGAGGAAACTTTAGCCTCTGACACAGCTGTAGCAAATAGTAAACACAGCCTAACTCTTAGGCAGATAAACATAAAACTTCACAGTAAAAGCTTGTTTACCTCAGTTTTTTTAACCAGCTATATCATTCTGCCTTCCAACTATAAGGCATGCTAAAAGACAAAAGAAAACAAAACACAGTCTGAAGAGACACTGCAAAGTATCAGAACCAGATTCAGATATAGATGAGATTTTGGAATTAATCTGATGGAAAATTTGAAAACCTATTATTATACACTAAAAGCACTCTAATGGAAAATAGAGATGACATGTAAGAACCAATAGGTAGTGTTAGCAGAGAGATGGAAACTCTAAAAAAAAATCAAAGGGAAATACTAAAAATAAAAAATAATGTAACAGAAATGAATAAAGCCTTGAATGGGTTCATCAGTAAACTGGACATGGCCAAAGAAAGAATCAGTGATCTTGAAGATATGTCAGTAGAAACATCCAAAATTGAAAAGCAAGGAGAAAAAAATGGACCAAAAAAAAAGAAAGAAAAGAAAAAAAGCGAAAAGGAACCATTTCCAAGAACTGTAGTGTAATTACAGAATACAACACTAATCAAAAGAATAGTGAAGTAACTATATTAATTTCGAACAGGGCAGACTTCAGAATGGAAACTTTATCAGAGATAAAGAAGGGCATTACATAATAATAATAATTTTTAGGAAAATATATCAATCCTTAATGTGCATGTACCTAAGAATGGTGTGTCAAAGTACATGAGGCAAAAACTGGCAGAACTATGAAGAGAAATAGAAAAATTCCCTCTTGTGGTTGTAGGCTTTAACATACCTCAATCAGTAATACATCTGCCAGGCAGAAACTAAGGAAGAATATAATTGAACTGAATATCACCTATCAATCAAGTGGATCTAATTGACATTTGTAGAATTATTCATCCAACAGCAGCAGAATACACACTCTTTTCAAGCTCACCTGAAATGGTCACTGAGAGAGATCACAGTCTGGGCCATATAATGCCTGTTAACAAATTTAAAAGAATAGGAATCATTTGACTTGTGCTTTCAGACCACAATGGAATTAAACTACAAATCAATAACAGAAAAATAGTTGTAAAATCAAAAAATATTTGTTGATTTAGTGATACACTTCTAAATAACATATTAGTCAAAGAAATATCAAGATAAATTTTAAAATATTTTGAACTAAATGAAAATAAAACTAATCAACATTTATGGGATGCTGTAAAGGGGGAATTTATACCATTGAGTGCATGTATTAGAAAAGAAAAATATCTAAAATCTAAACTTCCACCTTAGGAAACTAGACAAAAAAAAGAAGCAAATTGAGCCCAGAGTAAGGAAAAGCAAAGAAATAATAAAACTGGAACAAAAATCAATAAAAATGACATGATGGGCACAATATTTCATGCCTATAATCCTAGCACTCTGGGAAGATCAGAAGGGAGTATCCTTTGAGCTCAGGAGTTCAAGAAAGAAAGGCCTGAGCACGAGTGAGACCCTGTCTCTACTTAAAAAAAAAAAAAAAATACGAAAATTAGCTGGGCATCATTGTGGGTGCCTATAGTTCCAGCTCCTCAGAAGGCTGAGGTAGGAGAATCACTTGAGCTCAGGAGTTTGAGGTTGCTGTGAGTTAGGCTGATGCCATAGCACTCTAGCCTGGAGCAACAGAGTGAGACTCTGTCTCAAAAAAAAAAAAAAAAATCAATAAAAGTGAAAGTAGGAAATTAATAGAAAAAAATCAACAACCTGAAAGCTTGTTCTTTAAAAGATCAATAAAATTTTTAATTCACTGGTCAGGCTAACAAAAAAAAGGGGGGGAGGGGGGAGAGAGGGAGGAAGGAAAGAAAGAAAAGACACAAATCACTAATATACAAAAATATGAAATGTCCCATTTGAAATCCTAAACTTCATTTGTTGTCACCAAAGTTCAAGCCACCAGTGGCCTGCTTGATCTGCTGCCAGCTGCGGCAGGCTGACCAATGATTTGTTTCCTGCTGTGCTTGAAATAGAGTATGGAATCAGAAACTGAGTGGTATGTTCAGAATCCCTATTAATATTAATTCTATGGACACTAAAAGGATAACAACTGAATACTATGAACAACTCTGTGTCCACAAACTTGATAACTTAGGTAAAATACACTAATTCCTCGAAAGGCATGATCTACCAAAACACAACAAAAAAATAGATAATCTGAATAGACCCGTATCTATTAAAGAAATTTAATCAATAATTAATAGCCTTCCAAAATAGAAAGAATGAGGCTAAATGGTTTCACTAGTAGATTCTAGCAAACATTTAAAGAAGAAATTTTACTAGTTCTCTACAGTCTCTTCTGGAAAATAAAAGCAGAGGGAAAATTTTCTATCTCATTCTATGAGGCCAACATTACCCCAATACCAAAACTGGAAAAAGAAAGGAAAATTGCACACTGTTATCACTCATGAACATACATGTCCAAGTTTCAAAGGATGATAGTAAATCAAATCTAACTGTGTATAAAAAGAATTAATACCACAACAAGCAGAATTTATTCCCACTATGCTGGTTTATTCCCACTAGGCTGGTTCATTGTTAGATGATCGGTTTATCTACCATCTCTTCAGACAAAAAAAGAGAAATTATGAACATATCAATAGATAGAAAAAATATTTTACAAAATTACACACCTGTTCACACTTAAAAAAAAATACGTCTCAGCAAATTAGGAATATAAGGGACCTTCCTTAATTTGATGAAAAAAAAAAACTTATAGCTAGGCCAGGCTCAGTGGCTGACACCTGTAATCTTAGCACTCTGGGAGCCTGAGGTGGGTCAATTGCTTGAGCTCATGAGTTTGAGGTCAGCCTGAACAAAAGCAAGATCCCATCTCTACTAAAAATAGAAAAACTGAGGCAAAAGGATCACTGAAACCTAAGAGTTGGAGGTTGCTGTGAGCAATGACATCACAGCACTCTACCCAGGGCAACAGCTTGAGACTCTGTCTCAAAAAAAAAAAGGCTTGGCGCCTATAGCTCAGCAGCTAGGGCGCCAGCCACATATACTGGAGCTGGCGGGTTCAAACCTAGCCCACCTGCCAAACTACAATGACAACAACAACAACAAGTAGCTGGGCATTGTAGCAGGCACCTATATTCCCAGCTACTTGGGAGGCTGAGGCAAGAGAATTGCTTAAGCCCAACATTTGAGCCTGCTACGAGCTGTGACGCCACAGCACTCTACCCCGGTTGACATAGTGAGACTTTGTCTCAAAAAAAAAAACTTTACAGCTAACATTACACTAAATGGTGAAAAGCTAAATGCTTTCCTTTAAGATCAGGAATAAAGAAAGGATGTCCCTTCTCGTATGTCCCACTGCTATTCAATAGGATAGTACAAGTCATTGCCCATACAATAACATAAGAAAAGGAATAAAAGGTACACAGATTGGGAAGAAAGAAATAACACTGTTTTGTTCACCCATGACATGATGGTCTCTATATAAAAAAAAAAAAAAACCCAAAGAATGGGTTAAAAAAAAAAAATCTTGCAACTAATGTGCAGTCATAGCAAAGTTGCAGGATACAAGGTTAATATACAAAAAAAAGTCAGGTGTTTTTGTATATACCAGCAATGAAAAACTGCAACTTGAAATTAGAAACACAATAGTATTTACCTTAACACCCCCAAAAAGAAACACTTAATTATAAGTCTAACAAAATACATGCAAGATCTATATGAGGAAAAATATAAAACTCTAATGAAAGAAATCAAAGAAGGGGGGCAGCGATCCTGTGGATCAAAGGAGTAGGGCGCCGGCCCCATATACCGGAGGTGGCAGTTTCAAACCTAGCCCCAGCCAAAAACTGCAAAAAAAAGAATTCAAAGAAGAACTGAAATGGAGAGATATTCCATGTTTATGGTTAGGAAGACTTGACATTGTTAAGATTTGAGTTCTTCCCTACTGGATTTATAGATTTAATACAATCTCAATCAAAATCCCAGCAAGTTAGTTTGTGAATATTACCAAAATGATTCTAACATTTATATGGAAAGGAAGAATCAATACAATACTGAAGAATACTGGAGTCAGAAAACAGATACTACCCAACTTTAAGACTTACCACTAAGCTATAATGATCAAGACAGTGTGGTATTGACCAAAAAAAAAAGACTAATAGTCGATGGAACATAGTAGAGAACCCAGTAATAGACCCACACAAATACAGTCAAGTGGCCTTTGACAAAGAAGCAAAGGCAATTGAATTGAAAAAGCATGGTCTTCATCAAGTGGTACTGGAACAATTGGACATCCACATGCAAAAACTGAGACTAGACAGAGATACTTTTTACCAGTCACAAAAATTAATTCAAAATATATCATAGACCTAAATGTAAAACCGAAGAACTTATAGGAAATGATATACAGGGTCTGGCAGAAGTAACATCCTTTTGTCCTTGAGTGTGATATCGTTACATTACAGAATTACATGGTTATGACTTTGTAATAGAAGATTTGCATAGATTACCACCTCATAAAAAGGGCATGTTATTTGTGTTTGTAATTCTGTAACATAACAATATCACACTCAAGCGCCAAAGGGCATTACTTAATGCTGGATCCTGTAGAAACTATATGTGACTTTGGGTTTGATAATGAGTTTTTAGTGATAATGCCAAAAACACAATCAATGAAAGAAAAAAAATGATGAGTAAAATTAAAAACTTTTGTCTAAGCCTGGGCGCAGTGGCTTACACCTGTAATCCCAGCACTCTGGGAGGCCGAGGAGGGCGGAGCACCTGAGCTCATGAATACAACACCAGCCTGAGCTAGAAGGAGACCTCATCTCTAAAAACATAGCTGGGCATTGTGGCAGGCACCTGTAGTCCCAGCTACTTGGGAGGCTGAGGCAAGAGAGAATCACTTGAGCCCAGGAATTTGACGTTGCTGTGAGCTATGTGAGCTATGACACTACAGCACTCTACTGAGGGTGACAAAGTGAGACTCTGTCTCAAAAAAAAAAAACAAAAACAAAAAACTTTTGCTCTAAAGAGCAATATCTAAAGACACTGTTAAGATAATGAAAAGATAAATAAAACACTGGGAGAAAAATCTTTGCAAAACATATATCTGATAAAAGACTGAGATCCAAAATATATAAAATTCAACAATAAGAAAATGAACAACCTGATTTAAGATGAGCTAAAGAACCCTAACAGCCACCTTACCACAAAGATATACAAGTAGCAAGTAAGAATGTAAAACTGTGCCCAGCATATGCCTTAGGAAATTACAAACAAAAACTACAATGAGATACCACAACAGACCTATTAGATGGCAAAAACTTAGAATATGACAACACCACCTGCTAACAAGGCTGTAGAACTACAGGAACTCTCATTTATTGCTACGAGAATGCAAAATGGTGTAGCTACTTGGGAGGAATGTTTATAGTTTCTTCAAAAGCTAAACATAGTTTTACCACACAATACAGCAGTCATGCTGCTAGGCATTTATCCAATTAAGTTGAAAACATATGTCCACATAACAACCCACATATAGATGTTTGTAGCACATTTATTCATAATCAGTAAAAACTGAAAGCACAGAAGACATCTGTAAGCTATGACAGAGAATGGATAGACTGCAGTACATTCATACAATGGAATATTATTCAGATGTACAAAGAAATGAGCTATCAAGCCACAAAAAGACATAGACATAGGTTTGGAATGCGTTGCTTGGAAAAACAAAACTAAACTTTTTTTTAAAACATAGAGGAAACTTAAATGCATATTGCCAAGTGGAAGAAGCCAATATGAAAAGGTCACAGACTATATGATTCCAACTCTACACTATTCTGGAAAAGGTGAAACTACAGAGTAAAAAGATCAGTTGTTGCCTGTGGGTCAAGGGGAGGGAGGAAGGGAAGGATGAAGAGGAAGAGCACAGGGGCTTGGGGGGGGGCAGAGAAACTATTCTGTGTGATACTGTAATAACAGATACATCTGTCAAAACCTAGAGAACTGTACAATACAAGGAGTGGACCCTAATGTAAACTGGGGTGTTAGTTAATAACAGTACATCAGTATTGGGTCACCATTTATAATAAATAGAGCACTCTAAGGCAAGATGTCAGTAACAGGGGAAATTGGTAACCTAACTGAGGAACAGTCAGAATTGAGAAACTGAGGATCTTACCATGCCACAAAAATAGTGAGGAGGGGAAAGGACTATGGCGGCATCTCTATCACTTGGCCCTATAATCTCTGGAATAAGCAGTCATGGGTTTGTGCAGGGTCAGTCAGCTAAGAGTGAACAGACTCAATGGTCTGAGATGTTAGAGAGAAAACAGAGCTTGTATTAGTGATGGCCCAGAACTGGAGAGGCCGCTCTGAAATCCTAACCCTCATTTGTTGTCACCAAAGTTCAAGCCACTGGTGGGCCTGCTTGATCTGCTGCCAGCTACTGTGAGCTGACCGAAGGTTTGTTCATGCTGTGATTGAAATACAGTGTGGAATTAGGAGTTGCCTGGTATGTTCTGAATCCCCCTTGAAACGCCTGGCTGGGGGTGGTGGAGAGCGCAAAGCCAGCAATAAGATGTCTTTTCTGACATGCCCAGAAAGGATGCCAGGGAACAGTCTTCTCTCCAGCCCTCTGATATCTCTGGCTTCTGACCAGCAGGGCTTGGAAAGCATCTCGGGGCAGTTTTCTAAGAAAGAGTCAGAAGAATGCAGCATGAGAGAGGGCACAGTTAACCCCAGAAGCTCACATCACCACCATCCCACTGCCTGCTGAGGTGTTTAGATTCTAAGCTCCATTCTAATAGGAGGATTTTCACTTTCTGGGAAGGTACTAAGTCTGGCAGAGAAATAGTTTCTCACTCCCATGTGAATCCTCTTAACCAATCTTAGAATTATCTCCCACAGCATCAGATTTTGCTTATTAAGGAAACCAGGCCTTGGGAAATGCCTCTTTCTATACTAATCTTAAAAGATGTAGTGGCAGAGAATGTTAGACATGGAGCTGGGAATTTTACAGACTTTTGTTTTTAAGAATCACCACTCTTCTGAGGGAACTACACAAAGCATTTGGTCTGTGCACTCCTGTACGGACAAGCACACACAGAGGCCACCAAGTCGCATGGACCACTTTGTATCATAGTCATCCAGCTTTCTCTTCCCATTTCCCCCTCTCTTCTACTCCATTTTTATCCTACCTCTCTCACTCAAGCATCAGGCTTAGGCACCAGGCCACCTTCATCATTTGGGAAAACAGCCTAGCCGTGGCTTCAAGTGGGCAGGTACATGGCAAATTACCCCACACTCATTATCCCCAGAGCCAGACAAGATTGTAGTTGTCTTGGTGGCTACTGGGCATTATCTATTCCAGGACAAAACAGTTTTTAGAAATATGAGAGGGAAGGGTGTCCTGGTGTTGGATCTGAAGTTTTACCTGTTTTTTAATTTATCTCATACATATCTAGGAATGCACAAAATGCTTGCCTCATCAAAATGTTATTGATTCAGTTTACACTGATACAAATGGATACCTTTGTGACTATAAGCCTCGAAAATAATAATGCCGTTTATTAGGAGTAGCCTTTATGGTGTATAGCTGGGGTGTTGGTTTTGGCCTGATCCCAAAGGCAAGCCATTCACCACTTCATCATTCTGGGGCTTCCAAGCAAGAAAGCTGTCTCCATATTTTTTGTGCTTACTCTGCACAGGGCATCAAGTAGGAAGCAACCTCTTAAGCACATGCACCAACATGAATGTGTCGGTAAACTTAGAATTGAGAGTGATAAGCCTGCCACCAGGCTCCGACAGGCTGGCATCGGTGTAGGTCACAGGTTGCTGAGAAAAGTAAGCTCCGTCCAGCTGATTGACACCTTGCAGCAGTTAGATAGTTCTGGGGCCTTCGTAGATTACTGTGGTTTGCAGGGAACCTGCCATCCTATCTTTGCTGAGTCTCAAGTTTTCTGAAGGTCCCCAGGGTTGCTGAAAGGTGAGCAACATGGAAATGAGCTTCATTGTCTAGAATTTTGAAAAGCCCTGCAGCTACGAAGTGACAGCAAAACTCTGAGCAAAAGTCTGCCCAGGTGAGGGGGGAGCAATGAACAACTTGTAAGAGGTGTGGTTCATTGAATTCAGCCTGAGAGCAAGAGTTTTCATGTTTTCAGAATGAAGATGCATTTTTTTAAAGACACACTGGGTACTTACCCCAGGCCATGCTTTGACCTGCAGGTGACTTCAGCACTTGGAACCGTGGAATGCAGGATGAAAACTAAAAATACAGCTGAAGACAAAAGGCACAAGGAGATGATTATCTCTCTAGTAATACTGAACTGTTACCTTAGGAAGAATATCTTTTTCAAGTATAAGTTTATTAACTTTTCCTTATTTTAAATGTCCTTTTTAATTATAAAGCCACTTGGAAAATGTTCTAGCTTTTCATGTTTTTTTCTCTGTCTTATCCTTGTGTAACTAAACCAAACTCCTTTAAATATTTGAGCTGCTCATTAATTAAGAAAAACTAATGTTTCCCCATGAGAAAAGTTTCTGTTCACGTCCCTTGCCCAGTTTTTAATGGGGTTGTTCTTTGCTCCTTTTTTGTTGATTTTGTTAAGTTCTTTGTAGATTCTAGTTGCTGGCCCTTTGGCAGATTTGGAACATGCAAACTCTTCTCTCATTCTGACAACTGTCTCTTTGCTTTGTTGATAGTGTCCTTACCTGAGCAGAAACTTTTTAACTGGATCGAGTCCCACTTGTTTAGATTAGTTGTTGCTGTGATTGCCAATGGGGTCTTCTCCATAAATTCTTTCCCTAAGCCAATAAGATTAAGAGTTTTTCTTCTAGGGTTTTCATGATTTCATGTCTTAGATCTAAATCTTTTATTCATTGTGAGTTAATTTTTGTAAGTCATGAGAGGTGCATGTCCAGCTTCAGTTTTTTACATGTGGTTAACCAGTTCTCCCAGCACAATTTATTAAATATGGATTCTTTTCCCCAGGGTAAGCTTTTGTATGCTTTGTCAGAGATAAGATGGCCATCTCTACATTCTGTTCTGTTCCATAGATCTATATCTCTATTTTTATGTCAATACCATGCTATTTTGATCACTACAGACTTACAGTATAACCCAGTCTGGTAAAGTGATGCCACCAGATTTGTTCTTTGCTCTTTTTTTTTTTTCTTTTTTGGAGAGAATCTCACTGTGTCGCCCTCTGTAGAGTGTAATGGCATCACAGCTCACAGCAACCTCAAATTCTTGGGCTTAAGCGAGTCTCTTGCCTCAGACTCCCAAGTAACTGGGACTACAGGTACCCACCATAATGCCCGGCTATTTTGTTGTTGTTGTTGTTGTTGCAGTTGTCGTTGTTTAGTAGGCTCAGGCTGGGTTCAAACCTACCTGCCTTGGTGTATGTGGCCGATGTTCTAACCACTGAGCTACAGGTGCCATGACCAGATTTGTTCTTAATTTCATAGAATTGCATTGGCTTTTCAGAGTTTTTTCTGATTCCTTATCAAACTTAGAACTAAATTCTTCAAAGTATGATATTGGCATTTAATGGGGATTGCATTAAATCTGCAGATTGCTTTGGGAAGCATAGACATTTTGACAGTGTTGATTCTTCCAAGCCATGAGCATGATATGTTCTTCCATGTGAACATCCTCTGCTGTTTCTTTTCTCAGTGTTTCTTAGTTCTCTCTGTAGCTCTCTCAGAGATCCTTCATATACTTTGTTAAGTACATTCCAAGGTACTTCATTTTCATGTTCATTGTCCCTAATCATCAGAGGAATGCAAATCAAAAACACTTTATCACCTAACCCCAGTGAGACTGGCCCACATCACAAGCTCCCAAAGCAACAGATGCTGGCGTGGGTGTGGAGAGAAGGGCACACTCATGCACTGTTGGGGGGACCACATACTAGTTCAGCCTTTATGGAGGGAAGTGTAGAGAGTCCTCAAAGAACTAAAAGTAGATTTATCATTTGATCCTGCAATTCCATTATTAGATATCTACCACCTCCCCTCCAAAAAAAAGACAGTTTACTACAAGGACATTTGCACTGAAATGTTTATAGCAGCATAACTCACAGTCACAAAGATTTGGAAGCAACACATGAATGGATTAATAAACCGTGGCATATGTATACCAAGGAGTACTAAGCCATGAAAAGATGGAAATGTTGTGTCTTTTATAACAACTTAGATAGCTTTAGAGAATGTACAAATTTGGAGAATAGCAGCAAAGTATCACAAGAATGGAAAAATAAGTATCACGTGTACTTAGTTCCAATTTAAAACTAGAAGATTAATAAATACATGCTCACATGAGAGAAAAACTAAATTTAATTCAAATGGGGGGAGGGGAGAGGAGGATGGGTAAGTTCCCACCCAGCAGGTGCACCCAGCACACTTCCTGGGTGAAGGACATAACCACAGTGTGGGCTTAAAAGCAACCTTATAAAAGCAATCTATGTAGCCTAATTGCCAGTATGCTCATATTAACCTGAATTTTTTTAAAAAATTAAAAGGAGGCTCGGCGCCTGTGGCTCAGTCGGCTAAGGTGTCAGCCACGTACACCTAAGGTGACGGGTTCGAATCCCCAGCCCGGGCCCACCAAACAACAATGATGGCTGCAACCAAAAAATGGCCGGGCATTGTGGCAGGCGCCTGTGGTCCCAGCTACTTGGGAGGCAGAGGCAGGAGACTCACTTGAGCCCAGGAGTTGGAGGTTGCTGTGAGTTGTGATGCCATGGCACTCTACCAGGGGGACAGCTTGAGGCTCTGTCTCAATAAAAAAAAGAAACAGGTGGGAGGTGTGTTGGGTGGGAGGCACCCTCATTAAGATAGGCAGCACCCACACACGTGCTTATGGATTAGCTTCTCATCCCTCCCAAAAAAGTGGAATAGGACTGAGAGAGGCGATAAGAAAAAAACTATAAGAATTTGACCTTCTTTCTTTTTTAAAAAAATCTGTGGCTTTCTGTTACCTGGTATGCTGTGACATTTAAGCAATCTGAAATGTACCAGTTCAATCAAGGACTGCTAAAAAGAGCAATCCGTTCTCATTAGAAAGCACAACCAAAAGAAACAGGATGCACCAGAGAAAAGCCATGTTTTCGAGAGATATTACATAGCAACCAAGGCCCTAGTACAGAAAAGAGAACTGAGTGAACCATAAAATTTTAGGAAGGTCCAGAAATACAATCACTCGACAGCACATGACTGAAAACTCTAGGAGCAATAATGTGTTTTTTTCCACAAAACAAATTATTGAAAGGGGTCATGTGATTCTTAGCAGGCAGAAAGATGCACTTTCCCAAGCAAAGTTCATCACTAAATGTATTATTTAAGACTAGATCATCTTCAGGCTATTTTTAATCTTATCATTTTGCTGCCAAAATTGGCCTTCAGCAGCTGATACTTAGCCACTAGAAGAATGATGCTTTTTCACGTAATTTGTACGTTGGCATGAGAATGGTATTGCATTCCAGTGAATCAAATGTTTTGCTGGATGTGGACTGCACTCAGAAAAGAAAAACTGGTTGCTGACTAACTAATAAAAAGAAATCTGACCTCTACTGGGTGTGGAGAAGTTCCTATCTTCCTAAGCCACCAGCACCAAAAAACAAACAAACAAAACAAAACAAAAAAATCAGACAACCATCTCATCGACAGGATGAAGCCAAACAACCTCCTCCAATCTCTGGTTGAATCATCTCATTCTTTTAATAGTCTCCATGTCACTCTCCCCTAAGACACGAAAGTGAATGTCATCATATTTCTCAGTATGGAGGATGATAACCATTTTCACTCACTGTCACTTGCCCATGTATCAACCCATTGCCTCCAAGATCCCTTTGTCTCAAAGCAGTGGGAAGGGTACTAGAGTCACTTACAGAATACATGTTACGAGAGGACAAAATCATAATCTACTCAGCTATTCAAAGAGCTAACTCTCTTGCCTTTAATTGAAGAAGAAAAGAGCTATCTTACTTTTCAATGGGACCAATAAGGACAATACAAACTGTATAACTACCATGAAAAACACTGAGAAGGTTGGGTGTATGGTAATTCTCCTCCTTTCTCTCATTCAATCCAATCTGTTTCTTCCCAGAGTCAGATCCTCTAGTGGATGGCTGAGAAATATCCAATGTCCCAGATAATTCGATGGACCTGTGAGGCCACTGGAAGGGGACAAATGCAGAAAAAAATAAAATGATGCCCCCAGCAATCAGGGAGGGTAGTCAGCATCTCTGACTTTAATATACACACAAACCACAGATTCTCACTAAACAGCTCTGGGATGGAACCTGAGGTTCTGCATCTCCAAGAAGCTCCAGGAGATGCACATGTCGCTGGTCTGTGAGGCAAGCTTTGAGCTGCAAGGTCTTCGACATTTTCTACAACTGTTCTCTCTTGCTGCTCCCTCTGTCCTGCCTTTCTCTGGATGCCACACAGTGCCTTATTCAGGCTTAGGGATAAAGTCACACTCCATCCTATACTTCATTACTTCTTTAGTCTTTATTTAATTTGTAGGCTTCTGCGACCATCTACCAGAGGCTCATCATTCCAAGGAACTGATTTCTCCCCATTATGGAATATGGTATGCAAAGAGTGTTCCTCAGCCTCAGAAGGTTCTGATTATGCAGAAACAGCGGCAAATAAAAAGAAGTGACTTGAAGTCTAAAGCATGGAGTGTTCAGTAGATGAGCTGATCCACTGAGACCTGGAAACAGTGCAGATTATTTTCACGTGACAAGAAAATACGCTAGCTCTCCTCTGAAACTTTACCACTAAGACTACTTTACATTGTACGATGAAACATGTTATTGGAGATGCAACCCTACCTGGGACAAACTTGGAAGAAAATCTGTCTGTGTGCCAAACAGCTAAAATTCCAATTCAGATTAATGCATATGTGAAATGATAGGCAAATCATTCCCATTTCTCAAATGCTACCGCTTTTACCACTTTTATTACAGTATCCACAGGATTGTATTTCCTGGTCCTGTTCTGTTCTTTCTCTCTCTCTTTCTCTTTTGACAAATTCCTTTGTTTTCCTACATAGTCATCCATCTATGTGGTTTTCTGAAAACTATAACACATTTTACCAACAGCCATTGGTGCGTCTATATGATTTATTTTTACTATTAAAGGTTTTTTCCAAATTTTTTTTATCATGTTCTACAGCATGTCATTGTGGTCTGGCATCATAAAACGCAGACTCTACTTTTATCAACCTCAGATACCTGTTGACCACAAAGATAAGCTTTACTATGAAAACTCTATTTTGAAAGGAGGAAAAAGTGAGCCTTTACTTAAACTCCAGTTGTATGAGATTGTAACATATTGAAACTCAACAAGAGAGATCAAGGTTATACATGGCACTGTTTCCTACCTTTTTATTAACTTACTTGATAGATGACCTTTAACACCTCGGATTACTTCTAACTAGAAAGAAAAATGTTAAGTTTTTTTTTCATAAAAATATGAAATAGTAAAACTATTAAATCAGTTTTACTTTGGTTTTAAAATGATCCTTTTGGAAGTCCCTACCTCTTTGGTTATGGTGGTTAAAAATCAACCCCCCTACTTAACCAAATACTTAACAAAAATATTCTTTTCACCCTTTGGCAAATTCTTCCTGAATTACTAAAGATCTGATAATGTGTGATCTCAACAAACAAATACTTCACAAAGAGCATTCAAATTTTAGAGATTTAAAATGGAATATTTTAGTTAATTTTACTTTTAAACACTGAACAGTGGCATAAATATTTTGTCAACTTTGGTCAAATAAGATCATATGTCCCCATCAATCATCTACTTTTCTTGGCCTTTTCTTTTCCTGGCCCCTTAATATTAGCACACTTTGTAAAATGTAATAAAAACATGTTAATGTGCTTCATGGCATCTAATCCACTAGGCTTTTTGCTCCTGTTCAGTCCTACGAAATAATAACATTAGTCACTCCCCCAAGACACGATAAAAGGAGGCATTACATTGCATCCCTCTACCAAGATAACTCTTCAGATTAAAACAAAAGGCCTAAAAAGAAACTTCAGACAAGAATTATTACTTTTTCAAAAATTAATCATTTTGGATAGAAGATGCAGGTCTTAATTATAATCTTTGAGTCTTCAGCTCTGAACCTCTCCCCCCCAAATCACAGAAAAGTAGAACCATATAACAAAACGATAGAAGCACTGTCTAGGACAGTACCAGGAAAAAAAATAATCTCACAGTTGTTCTTCAAGGCCACAGGTACCAATCACACCCAACTAAAGTCAGGTCATGGGACAATCCACAGCTAAGAATCAATTCTTCGACACTTTATACATAGATACTCCAGATGTAAATTTTTTCAGTAGAGGAGACCACAAAATTATGTATATTCTAGGTGGTATAAAGTAAAAGATACTAATATTCCAGTGAACTTTTAATTGCACATGAATTATATAACACACAAAGTAGGCAGCCAAGGCCAATTCTGCCACTGATGAGATAAAGTGAAAGCAGCCACAGCCTAAGGTTCAAGACATCTCATTGTGCTCACTGGGAACATGGCACACTGTGTAGACTGGAGTCCAAGGACCTTGGAATGTTAAACTTACTCTTTGTAAATACTACTGTTTTCCAAGAAAAGGGGCTATATTGGTTTTTCTCTTTTGGAAGATTTTACTAAGTCAGAAAAAACTTGTCCTTGGTCCTCTGGTGGAGTCTGTCCTTCTAATTGGGTAGTTCTCAAAATTTTAGTAAACAAGGACCTTGTTCAAGGGGAGCTTGTTGAGGATGCAGGTTATCAAGACTCAACCTAGGGATGTGGTTCGTAAATGGTCCCTGAAACCTCCAGCTTCAAAAGGCTACCCAGGCCATGGAACTGTGATGCTGGGGAACCCAGTTTGAGAAACACTGAAGGGATGCCACTTATCACAAAATCCTACTGGATTGTGAATGCTGGATCTTTGAACCGCAACGGCTGGCAAGCAAGTTAAACACTTTTGGCTGGAAGGACTTATCACAGTCGGGTTGGCAGGGAGCCTCTGTCCAGAGGAAAAGGAGGGAAACCTGCTTTTATTCCCCTGGCTCTGCAGCCTGCCCTTACCCCAGGAGTCCCCCCACACGCCGACCCCCGCATCTCAGCTCTGAGACCGCAAGCCCAGACTCATATGCAAGCAGACAAGCACCTACCCAGCCTCCGTTATCCTGGATCCAGGTGTGCAGGTGCCGGTTCAGGTACTCAGTCATCCACAGGGCGATGTTGTCCACCAGGGGCGACATCTCCCGGTTGACGCTCTCCACACACATGACCCCACCGAACTCAAAGAAGGCCACGATCCTCCCCCAGTTCACCCCATCCCTGAAGAGCTCCTCCACCACCGTGGCAAAGCGTCCTCTCGCGGTGAAGGGCGTCAGGTGCAACTGGCTGGACATCTCCGCGAAGTCGCGGCGGTAGCGGCGAGAGAAGTCATCGCCTGCCTGGCGGAGGGTCAGGTGGACCACAGGTGGCACCGGGCTGAGCAGAGGCTCCGCGGCGGCGCCGGCGGGGGCGGCCGGGGGCGAGGTCCTGGCGGCCGGGTCCCGGGGCACAGCGGGAGTAGGGGTGCGCCCGGGCTGGGAGGAGAAGATGCCCGGCGCAGTGGCGGCCCCGGGGGATGCAACGCCCACGTCTCCGGCATCCCACTCGTAGCCTCTCTGCGACAGCTTATAGTGGATGTACTTCATCACTATCTCCCGGTTATCATACCCTGTTCTCCCAGCGTGCGCCATCCTTCCCCCGAGGAAAAGCGGCCGGGTACCAACTGCACCTCTCGCCCCCGCTCCCACCCCACAGCCCCCAAAGAAAGAAGAATAGTTATAATCCAGCTATTTTATTGGATGTGCTTTGCATTCTTGGATGAGGGGGTGTCTTCAGTCACGCGGAACACTTGATTCTGGTGTTTCCCCTTGGCATGAGATGCAGGAAATTTTTATTCAGATCCCTT
This sequence comes from Galagoides demidoff, assembly GCA_963574575.1. Classification (NCBI taxonomy): domain Eukaryota; kingdom Metazoa; phylum Chordata; class Mammalia; order Primates; family Galagidae; genus Galagoides; species Galagoides demidoff. The sequence continues at coordinate 28,092 of CAUYQV010187920.1, forward strand.
TCGGATTTTTATTTCATGAGGCACATTATTATTAATAAGATTGTGAATATCAGTCTACTTCCTCCGTGATGCTGTAAGGTTAGAAAAAGAAAGTAGTAAGTAAAAATCAGGTGCATATTCCTTTACACGCTGGGTGAAAGGAGGGCATAAACATTACGAGTTACACAGCTAAAAAGAATGTATTAAACTGCCTGGAAATTAAATTTACTCGAATGCACTTAAAGTTAAAATTTCAAATATCTCCATTGAAAGTTACATTAAACCAACTTCCTGTGAAAAGAACTTACTTGTATTTTTTAAGGACAGCATGATCCTCTGTCAAGTTTCCTTTTTGATCAAACCAAAGCAAATGCATAAGGCAACGATCCCATCAATCTTCAGAACTCTCCGGTTATAGCTGCTTTGAAACTTCCAAATGAATCAGGAGTAGAGGGGAGTAAAAATCAGAAGAATTTCCAGATTGAGTCCCAGATCTGGGGTTTCACAGAAATGTCAATCCGTAGCAATCCCAAGCGGAGATTTCAAGAGCACGAGAAAAGAAGGCAGCGGCGGCGGCAGATGAATTACAATTTTCAGTCCAGGATTTGCAGAAGTCCTGTGGTTTCCCCCCTTCTCGGCAGTTTACACACGCACAGACACGCGCGGGCACAGACAAGGCTCTCCATCCACGGGACCGCTCCGAGCCTCCACGAGAGAGAGACAGGGGAGGAGGAACGAGGGAAGAGCCGGGAACGGGGACGGGAATCCTCTTCTGATTAAACTCCGAACAGCAAATGCATTTTCCGAAAAGCTGCTTGATAAATGAAGGCAGGACGCGCCCGGCCCGCCAGTGCCGAGCGCGAGAAGCCCGCGCTGTGTGTGGTGCGGCGAGGGGTGGGGAGAAGGAGGTGGTGGAGGAGGGTTTATTTTTTCCCTCTTTTCCTAAAAAGGATGACTGCTACGAAGTTCTCCCCCCTGGACCCCCTCTTCCGCTGCACCCCACCGGCGCACCCTTTCTCCTCCTCCTGTTCCAGCGCGGCGGCGCTAGCTGCGGCCGCCTCCCCGAGCTCCCGCCGCGCAGCCCGCCCCGAGCGCTGACGGCCGCGGGCGGGGAGGGCCCGGCGGCCAGGCACCTTCGCTGGCGGCGGCGGCGGCTCGGCGGGGACACCGGGAGCGGCGGGCCGGAGCGCGGCGGGCGGGCTGGCGGGCGGGGAGGGGGCGGGGGCGGGAGGAAGGGGGCGGGCGCGGGGCGGGGGGGCCTCTTACTTCATTCTCCTCACAAACCGACTGGTTTCCTGTACGTACGTCACACGGTTCATTCAAAAAAAGAAGAAAGAAAGAGCCCTCCTCTGAGCCGCCGACCGCCCCCTCCGCCCGCTCCCCTTTCCCGGTTAAAGGCGCCGCGGCCGGCCGGGGAGCGGCGCGCCCTGCCGGGGACGCATGGCGCGCAGGGCCCGGGCTGGGGAGGGCGCGCCCGGCCGCCCGCCCGCTCCGCTGCGCCCGCCCGCCCGGCCGGTGGGTGGCGCGGACGGCACAGGCCTCCCGCGCGGCCGCGGCGCGGTGGGTGTGCGAGGGGCCTCCTCGGGCCTGCGGCGCGGGCTCAGGGGGCGCCGGGGAAACTGCTCGCGGGCGGGCGGGCGGCGGGGCGCAGAGCGGCGGCTGGCGGGCAGGCGCGCCGAGAAAACAAGGGCTAGAAAAGCGCCAGGATCGCTTCGACCCTTTCCACCCGTGTGCGTGTGCGTGTGCGCGGGCGCGTGTACACACGACACGCGCGCACCCCGTGTTACGGCTTGGCCGCCGGGGACGGGACCGAGGCCAACGCTGACCCTCAGCCGTGGGAGCTCACTGCCGCCCTGGCCTGAAGGGAAAGGAGGCGACTGCACATTCTTTTCTGAGTATCGAGGGACGCCCGGCGTCATATTTACTTTCAAGTTGCATTCCTAGGTGTCCACGCAAACCCGGGCGCGCGTGCGCGCTCCCCGGCGGTTTCCACCTGAACACCCGGTCTGTGACCAGGGCCAGAGAGCTCGGCGGGCCTGTGAAGGGGCCAGTGCAGGGACCATCGGGGCTCCAAAATAGTTAAGTCCATGTTTTTCCTCCGCCCATGACACTTTGGGCACCGGGTTAGGGCTGGACGCTGAAGAGTTCTGTCTACTTGGCAACCTTGAGGCCCAGGGCCCTGGTTTCTAAAGGTCTCCACCTTTGCCTAGCCGCCAATCCTAGATGGCCGCACTTTCCCAAGGGATACAGGCATGTACATGGTCGCTTGCATGTGTACACACAGCCAGGGCAGTTTAAAATTCAGCAGGAATAGACCCTGGGAGAAAAAGGAGACAGAGTCTCACTCTGTCGCCCTCCGTAGAGTGCTCGGCGTCACAGCTCACAGCAACCTCCAGGTCTAGGGCTTAGGCGATTCTTTTGCCTCAGCCTCCTGAGTCGCCGGGACTACAGGCGCCCGTCACAACGCCCGGCTATTTAGTTGTTGTTGTTGCAGTTAGGCCAGGGCTGGGTTTGAACCCGCTACCCTCCATATATGGGGCCGCCCCCAAATTGCATGTCTTTAACTTTTTTTATCTCTAAAAATATTTGAAATATAAAGCACCGGCTCGGCGCCTGTGGCTCAATCGGCTAAGGCGCCAGCCACGCACACCTCAGGTGGAGGGTTCGAATCCCCAGCCCGGGCCCGCCAAACAACAACGATGGCTGCAACCAAAAAATGGCTGGGCGTTGTGGCGGGCGCCTGTGGTCCCAGCTACTTGGGAGGCGGCGGCAGGAGACTCGCTTGAGCCCAGGAGTTGGAGGTTGCTATGAGCTGTGATGCCATGGCA